>APFE031011103.1:67086-99248 GCA_000404065.3 Pinus taeda
ATTACATAATTCAAATTTATAATAAATAAAAAAACTCTGACCAATTTTGAGAAAAACTAAACTGGAAAATGCCATTTGCAAAATCTTCGGGAGAACTCCACAGAGGGAATGATAAATTTAAATTCGTTTCAAAATTCAGAACCCTGCATACTCTGGAATTTTGTGCGGTACTACATAATTTATTAACACATTATTGAAACTTTACAGATACAAGAATAACAGTAAGCTTCTTCTTATCTTCATAATGGGAAGCCTAGTTCTCAATATATGATTTGCATTTAAGTCGTACTTTGCTATGACCAAAAGCTTAGTATACTACATACCAGAACAATGGCAGAGAAGATTTGGATTTTCATTACTCTCTTCTATCATCCATGAAAAGAATTGTTCACAAGTGATGCGACAGGAGACATGTGCAGTGGGCACTGGGAGCTAACCGATAACACGAAAACCAAAATAGTCCAGCAGACTGTCATGGGTTTGAATCTCGAGCTCTGGAAGAACATGGAGGAAGAGGATCTCCGCAGAGTCCGTTGTTAACGGTGTAGGAGGATATCGGAAACTTTCGAAGTGGGATCACATGCGGAATTCTTCCCGACAGGGAATTATGAATTATGAGACAAGTTCAGTTGCAATAGAGACGTGAGATTCAGAAACTCTTTGGGGATTTCTCCACTCAAGCGATTCTCATTCAGCTTCAGAGTTTTTAACTGTGCCAAACTCCCCAGCGTACTGGGTATGGGATCGTACAGTGTATTGTAGCCGAGATCCAGGGCCTTCAATTGTTTCATCATGCCAATTGAAGAGGGGATTTGTCCGCTGAGAGAATTGTGCGACAGAAAGAGTTGTTCCATGTTGTTCTGATCACCTCCATTAGGAGGTATTGAACCAGTGAATTTCTTACAGGACAAGTCCAAGGTTCTTAAATTTCCGTTAGGAAAGGGGTTGCTGATGGCAAAAACGGATGCTATAGGCTCGGTGAGGTAGTTTGAATGGAGGTCCAGAGTGGTGACGTCTTGCAGGTTGCGAATTTCCTCTAGAATGGTGGATGTCAATGTGTTTCTTGACAAGTTGAGAGTATCTAATTGCGTCATGTTGCCCAACCATGGTGGTATGGTGCCACTGAGGCTGTTGCTGGAAAGGTCAAGCAGAGAAAGAGGCCCCGCCGTTTTGGACAATGACTCGGGAATTCTTCCCTCTATGCCAAAACCAGCAAGGGAGAGCTGATACAATCCAGGGAGCTCAAATAGTACTCTGGGAATATTCACAAACTTGAAATTATTGAATGAAATATCCAAGACTTGCAGATCAGAAATCTCTGATAATTCCCACGGAAGGCTCTTGGAAAGATTGTTATGAGAGAGATATAGAAACATAAGATTAGAAATTTTTCCTATAGAGTTGGGAATCGAACCTGATAATCTATTATTATTGAGGTAGAGATCCTTCAGGTTCGATAGCTTAACCCACGAAGCAGGAATGGGGCCGCCTATCATATTATTGGCCACTGAAAGTCTCTGCAAATTGACCAGACCTCCGAAAGAAGCTGGAAAAATCCTGCTCAATTTATTTTCCTGAAGACGAAGAAATCCGAGAGTCGTGACCTTTCCTATGGAATGGGGGATGTTGCCGCTGAGATTGTTGTTATTGAGGTACAGGATTGATAGATTCGATAACATATCTATAGAATATGGTATGGTTCCTGTAAGTCAATTATCAGACATATCCAACGACTGCAGAGAACGCAATTCTCCCACAGACTGAGGAATTGGGCCTCCGAGAAGGTTTCCATGGAGATCAAGAATGGTGAGCTTGGAAAGACGGTCTATTGATTCAGGAACAGGGCCTGCCAACTTGTTGGTATACAGATTCAAAACGCGCAGATTCTTTAGGCTTCCGAAACTCACCGGTAAAGTTCCTCTCAAACCATTCTCAGACAGATCCAATTCTTGAAGATTGTGAAGGTATGCCAAAAATGGAGGGACCGAACCGCCGAGCTTATTGGCGTTGAGACGCAGCTTCTTCAGCCTCCTGAGCCTCCCAAATGACAAGGGAATAGGGCCAGTAATTTGTTTCAAGGCCCCCGATTCCAAAATTTCAAGAAACTGGAGATCTCCCAAGGACTCCGACAGCGTGCCCTTCATCTGGGTATCCGATATGAAGTCGCTCCCGGACAGTAGCCCCGGCAGCAGAAGCCCCATTACACGCCTTGTTTGTCTATTGCAGGATACCCCCTGCCACTGGCAGCGGTTGGAGCCGTTCCATGGCCGCAAGCACCCTAAGGTGTCATCGAAAATCCCTGCGTGCAGCGCCTGCAGGAAGTAGCGTAGCGTCGAGCGAGGGCAAGTGTCGATGTCGCATCGTATACCAGTTTAATCAATTGGATGGGTAATATTATTTTCATCACTGTAAAGAGAGCTTCAGCATAAATCACATCAAAAAGATCATTGTCGACGCGTTTCGAACCAACCAGTGTGGTTCATCGTCAGGACGAGTTGAAGGAACAGATCTAAATATACTGAGCAGAGACTCCAACGGCTATATTTGACTTGGACCTAGGTCATAATTATATTATTAATAAAATTAATCTAATTATTATTTTTCATAATATTAAGGTAATAATATAATATTTTAATTCCTTGAGATAAGAGAAATTAGGTTATATTGATAAATATAATCTAATTATTAAATATAATATTTTTAAGAGCTGATATTATTAAAAGAAAATTATTTGATTAAATAAATTAAAGGTTATTAAAAAAAATTATTTTACTATTGTATTAATAATTTTGAAAGAATAATTTAGGTTATATATTATTAAATCTAGTCCTATAATATTATATTTCTAGAAATAAGAGATATTAGGAATAAAATAAATGAGCGAAAAGAAATTTAATTTTCTTGAATAATTCTACAATTATTTTCATCCTCTAACACTTAAATCAAAGGCTCGGAAATGTACACGTAACCCAAGAGGAAAGTTGATTTCAAAGGGAAACGCCTTACGGTGTAATAATACAATAGTGTGGGGTTTTTAGCTAAGACTTTCCCCAAAGTATTTTCATGTGTATTGTGCCATTGATTCTTTTTCTTCTGGTTATATTGTTCAGCTCGATCTTTAAGCTTCCACAAATTGATAGTAGAAGTAGGTTATAGTATTATGCTTTGATTTATATTGCATTATCGGGTTAACCTATCACATATTTTCTACATGGTATCAGAGCAGTGAACAATATACTGAGTAGAGAATTCGAAGTTTGAAGTTCAGGGTTGCAGGTGCAAATCGAATTCATATCATACTTCAAGGTTGGCCAATGGCGTTCTATGGCTTGAGACTTGAGTATGCCTTGGAAGGTAGTTCGAATTACATAGCATGGAAAGATAGAATGGAAGGCTGTATTAGAAGGAAATGGCTTGAAGGAATTCATTTATCAAGAAATCCCAAAGCCAGCTTCGACTAATGCACAAGAGTTATATGAGTGGAAGAAGTGTGTGGCGAAGGTGAGATGGATCATCCTTGAGGGAGTTCGAAACCATATTGTCTTGGGCCTCCATGGGAAGGATACTCCATTTTCAATGTGGAAGACATGGAAGGAACTCTACCAGAACAGTAGTGACCAGAGGAAATTGGCGCTCAAGGATAAGCTTCGAAGAATCAAGATGGAGAAGGGGGATGCTATTTCCACATATATGAACAAGCTCACCACCTGCAAAGATGAGCTTGGTAGTGTGGGAATAACTACTACCGATGATGATATGGTGAGCCTCGCTCTCCTTGGCCTTCCAAAGAGTTGGAATAGCTACCAAGACTTTGTGAATGGAAGGGAGAAATTGCCGGATTGGGACCGATTGTGGTCGGATCTTATGCAAGAGGAGATCAGGAGGAGCACACGAGATGGTTCTTCATCCAAGAATGATGATGAAGAAAATCTGGCCTTAGCAAGTAAGGCAAGGAAAGAGAAGGGAAAAGCTTCCCATTTCAAATCTAATTCTTCTCATGGAGGGAAGAATGGCGACATTTCTAAAGTAATATGCTTTAATTGTCACAAGATGGGACATTATGCGACTAATTTCCCATCGAAGAAGTCCAAGAAGGGATCCTCGGAAGGATCGGAAGGTGAGGCATTAACCTCTCAGTTCGAAATGGACTTTACCCTCATCGCATGCATGGTGTCATCAATGATTGGTTGTGTCTGGTATCTTGATAGTGGAGCCTCATTCCACATGACCGGTGATAAAAATTTATTCAGTGCCTTAGAGGAGAAAGACCTCAATATGTGCATAGAGATGGGTGACGATAGAAGGTACAGTGTTTTAGGAGTGGGCACGGTTTCTTTTCAGAGGGATCATGGAGCTCCTCTCACCTTGACAGACTTGATGTATGTGCCTGGACCAAAGAAGAACTTGGTATCGATCGCGATGTTGGAGGACAAAGGCTACGATGTTTTCTTTAGTAAAGGAAAGGCATTCTTGAGACACATAGCCACGGGCCGGACCAAGAGGATAGGGATTCGGGTGAAGAATCTCTATAAACTAGAGGTAGATGATTGTGCAACATTGAGTATGAAATCAGAATTGGTGCAAAGCCAAGACATTGGCGAGTTGTGGCATAGGTGGTTGGGCCATTTGCACCATGAGGCTTTGAAGATAATGCAACAGATATCTACAAGACTTCCCAAAGGTAAACTTGATCAAGTTGACACATGCAAATGTTGTACCTTGGGAAAGTACACCAAGTCTTCCTTTCATGATCGATACAGTCGAGCAAAGGCTATCTTAGAGCGAGTTCATACTGATTTTTGTGGATCATTCTCGACGGCATCCACAACGAAGCAAAGGTATTATGTGATTTTCATTGATGACTATTCTCGTAAATGTTGGATTCATTTCATGCAGAAGAAGGACCAAACTTTCACAAAGTTTTGTGAGTTCAAAGCTTTGGTCGAGAAAGAGTCAGGGAAGAAGATTAAGGCCTTGAGAAGCGATAATAGTGGAGAATATGTCTCTCAAGAATTTAAGGACTTATGTGCAGCGGAAGGAATTAAACAAGAGTTGACGACACCTCATAACCCACAGTAGAATGGGGTGGCCGAGAGGAAGAACAGAACTATTATAGGGGCAGCATGGGCAATGTTGCATGACCAAGGCCTACCACTCCACTTGTGGGTTGAGGCATGCAACACAACGTTCTATTTGCAGAATAGAAGCCCGCATCGCAAACTTGGGATTAAGACACTAGAGGAATCTTTCTCTGGTAAGAGACCAGGTGTGGGTCACTTCAGGATCTTTGGCTCATCAGTATATTGCCATGTGACAAAGGATACACAGAAGAAGCTTGAGCCAACAACAGAATTGGGGATATTTGTGGGGTACACTGATACACCTCACAACTATCGGGTGTACTTGCCTACCAGTCGAAGGATAGTGGTTCGCAGAGATATCAAGTTTGATGAGCAGAAGGCCATGTGAGTTTCCCTTGAGAGGGAGCTCCAACTACATGCTATGGAGGAACTGTTGATTCCCAAGGAGGAGGAGCCTCGGACTGATGCGGAGCAGCCGCATGTAGAGGTTCCAGGAGTGGAGACATCCACTCAAGCAGAGTCTTACAGAGATGGACGGAAGCACACAAGAGAAGCTGACAAATTGTTGGAGGATGTGAGAGAGAATGTGGGAGCACCATCTTCTCAATGCAGATAGAGGAGGTCACCTGCGAGGTACATTGGATACATGGCCCTTGCTGGGGAATGTGTTGAGACCAAGCCATCTTCCTTTGAGGAATCAGTGCAACAACCAATTTGGGTTGATGCTATGGAGGAGAAGTATGACTCCATAGTTCGTAACAGTGTTTGGGACGTGGTTCCGAGACCGAAGAACAAGTTAGTTGTGAGTTCACGTTGGCTTTACAAGGTAAAGCAAGTTGTTGATGGTACTGTGGAGAAGCATAAGGCGAGATTTGTTTCCCGTGGCTTTTCACAGGTCGAGAGGATCATGTTGCTACAATATATTTCGACAGAGGAGCAAGATGCTGACATTTTGACAAAGGCATTGTCAAAGTGTAAATTCGAGTTCAATAGAGATAGGATCAGGGTGGCAAATAATCCCTTTCTTGTTGAGAGGGAGTGTTGAAATATGGCAACAAGAATATTCCAATTTAATTTGTCCTTGAATTAAATTTTGAATTAAAATCAAATTTAGTCTTAACAGCTACTTGGAAAATAATTAATTTAATTTTATTTTAAATTAATTTTGTTTGGAGAAATTCAAGTTAGAAGTCTTTCTGAAGTCAGCAAGAGTATCCCTTAAATTAAGGAGATAAGATTGAGTTATATTTGAGTTGTAATTAGTTAACTCAGTTTACTAAGTTAAGTCCAGTTAAATTCATTCAAAACTGTTTGAGGAACTAATAGTGAGTTAACAGTCAGTTGATGCATTAATGCACTCAACTAGTGCTACTCCAGTTAACTGAAGATTCCCTCATCAGAAACTCATGCATGTCTATTCTGAGAAAGACCCAATGGATATTAATGTTCAAGGACAGTGTACTATCAGTTACATGTGCTTTCTCATGGAGAAAACTCATGCATGAAGTCAAGGATTCATCCTTGAGGATTGTGCAGTTTTGAAGGTTTGGTTTTCCACTTGGTAATAGGCAAATCATCCACAAGAAACAATGCAAGGAAATAGGAGCTTGGAGGGCAGAAACGAGGGCTGGAGAGAAGCCAAGATTGCCTGTGAACATCTGTGAGGATTTACTGAGAGCTGGCTAGCTGTGAGTGCTAAGGCTTTGTATAATTCCTATGTATTTCCACCATGTATGATAATACAATAGTGTGGGGTTTTTAGCTGAGACTTTTCCCAAAGTATTTTCATGTGTATTGTGTCATTGATTCTTCTTATTCTGCTTATATTATTCGTCTCGATCTTTAAGCTTCCGCAAATTGATAGTAGAAGTAGGTTATAGTATTCTGCTTTGATTTATATTGCATTATTGGGTTAACCTATCATAGATTTTCTACAATGTCATCCATTATGGTCACCATCACGGGAGTTAGCAATTAGGGGATAAAGTTTTTCAAAAAGAATCAAAGTACATCTATGTCACATGGAGATCTAACCTTCGTATTGAAGAAAGTTGTAGGACAAATCACATCATCAAATCATTATGTCAAATTACACATGATGTCATCCCACTATGAAGCCAAAAATTGATTTTCTAAGCTATAAAGGAGCATCAAATCATTTTTAAACTTCATTGCATCCTTCCAAAAATATTTAAGAGATCGTCTCCACTAGTTTGATACTTGTCATAGCCATCATAATTTCGAATTTCACCATCATTTCTCTTCTCATCCGTTTGTTGCGTTTCTAGAGGTAGTTGTTGCGCTTTTCATTTGGAGACCAAAGGGAAGGCAACAAAGTTCAATTTAAATCACATGTGCTTCAAGGCCTCTTTAAACCAATAAGTAAAGCTTCATAAATCATCCATGTAGTCTTTTTCCTAAAAAATTGATTGAAATCTATCCATAGGGTCTTTCTGTGTTTTCTACTTTCCAGAGATCCTCTCCACTAGTTTGATACTTGTCATAGCCATCATAATTTCGAATTTCACCACCATTGCTCCTCTCATCCATTTGTTGCGTTTCTAGAGGTAGTCACTGTGCTGTTCATTTGGAGACCAAAGGGAAGGCAAGAAAGTTCAATTTAAATCAAACATGCTTCAAGGCCTCTTTAAACCAATAAGTAAAGCTTCATAAATCATCCATGCAGTCTTTTTCCTAAAAAATTGATTGAAATCTATCCATGGGGTCTTTCTTTGGAGGAGTCTTTTGCTTATTTTGAGAAGAAATCCCCTAGTTTATAAGCCTAAATCCCTTTAATTACCCTAATCAAACACTCCTCATCATTACCCACACTCAAATTCACTCATTTCATCATTTTCCTCCACAGACCTAGCTAGTCGCTATGCTTCTGGCTTAGGAGTCTGTTTCGCCCTTTTCACCCCTTATTTCTTGCTCATTTTGAAAAATTCCACTTTCATTGTATCCCTCATGCATATCCATACCCCCATAATTTCCTCATAATTTTTCCTATCCTCCTTCCCCTCCATTCCCTTCCCTCAAATTGTTGCGCTTTTAGCCCTGTTTTGCAGCTCAAATTCCTTGCTCCTTCTTGCTTGAAATGAGGGTTTTCTGTCAAAAAGTGAACCCAAAAAATGGTCAAGACAAGTGAAAGAAGGATGTGTAAGGGAGGAGAGATCTCAATATATGAAGCAACTCATATGCAAGAGGTTAATGCATCAGAATTCATTAGAAAATCATTTGAGTAGGAAGGTTTCCTAGGGTTTTGTCAGAAAGTGCAAGAGGTGGGATATCTTCATGATTTAACAAGCTTATTTGCCATTAATTTCAAGATGGATCAGGCCCCTATATCAGGGGTGAACTTTCTAGTGTCATCAGAGGTCATAGCTTCAATAACTACTATCCCTAATCAAGGTGAGATTTGGTTCAAGGGAATGGATTTGGACCTAAATCACTAGAAGATGTTTTTGAAACGACAATATAAGGAGTCTCCTTCTCATATTTATGCTAGCAGGCAATTGTTGGACAAGTACAACCCTTTGATGAAGATTATCATGAATTATTTTACTTGTGAGGGCACGTTTAGCAAGCTATATCAATATCACATGAGGTTATTCATATTTTTCACTTCCATGAAGCCCCTGAACCTACCTAACTATCTATTTAGAAGTTTGGTGAAAATGACTGAGAAGGTGCAATCTAAAGGAAGAGATCATCAAGCAAGCCTCTTTCATCATGCTCTAGTCAAAGTAATAATCCTCCACCATCTAGCACAAGTTAACATGTCATGGGAAGCTTTCTTGGAGGTAGTTGCCCTCTTACCTATCTCCAACCAGTCAAAGAGTCCAAGTACTCCTTCATCATCATCCAGACCACAAGGATCTGAAACATCAAGTAGGCCATCAGTTACAAAAACTCAGCCAAGGGCAGAGATTTCAAAGACATACAAGAGAGGTGAGAGGTTGGTGTTTGCTCCTGATCTAGAAACAGAGATGCCTAGACCTAAAACTAGAACTAGGTCTCAAGCATAAAGAATACCTAAGGAGGTTGTTATTGGAGAAGTGCAGCTGGAAGCCATGAGAGAGGAATCACCTAGAGATAGAGATGATTCAACCTTGAAACATCATGAAGAGGTGCCTTCTGAAATAGATATGACTGACCATGGAGATAAAGCAGCAGAAGACATAATCAAGGAGAAAGAGGCACATATTAGGAAGCTAAAAGATGACCTTCCCAAAGCAAATTTCATGGTGGCTTTCTTGCAGCAAGAGAATAGACAATTGAAACTAGGCCTAATGCAGTAGAGCAAGTCACAAGAAAACCTTCCATCATCAAGCCAGGCATGTGTGTTAATAACAAAGGATAAAGGGAAATCCATCATTGAGGTAGAGCAGTTGGAGGAGAAGAACAATCAAGTATAGCCAAGGAGACCCAAAACTAAAGTAATGGCAAGGAAGGAAAAGCATGTAAAAGAGTCATCTCCTCCTCAAGCCCAAAATACAATAGATGACACCATAGCTGATGAATTTGAGAAGGACAAGGAATATTGGCTTGAGAGAGTAAATGAGAATTTGGAGAAGTTATTGGAAAAGGAAAACAGTGATACCATCATGCAAAGAAATTTGGCAAGGCACTACTATGAAAGAAATATGGTTTGCAAAGCTAGGGTTAAAACATGAAGAAGAAGCTCAAAATAACCCTAAGGAAACTCAAAAAGGGGGATAACCTTGACCTCTTATCAGATGCATCATTGATGGTCTGAATGCAAGACAAAGAGTAAAGGAAAGGAGGCAAAATTTTGAAGTTTTTTTTGTGCACAGGCAAATAACATCCTACATAGACGCAACAACTAGTTGTTGCGCTTTGTTGCGCTTTTTCTCAGAGGATTAGAATCAATATTTTCAATTATGTGGAGGTAGACATTGAAATGTGGACATTAGAAAAGTATCTGGGGAGACTTGCAGAATCATGAATTTGCATAAAATCACCAAACAAGGCTTTTTTTACACCTTTATGCCACCTCTTAAGGAAAAATCGCTACATTTTTGGACACTTAGATTTGGGATGAAGATTGAGGAGGTAAAAATCATGTTTTTGATGACTTAAGGGTTCCAGGGTGTAGTAGAGATCCCATACTTTCTTCACATGTCTTCAACAAATCTTATAACCTCTTTAAGCCATCAAAATATCAACCTAAACATTCATTGTGCTTCTGTTGAAATTTGTTGTGCTTCTGGGAAATTCGTTGCGCTTTTGTGAATGAAGTTATTTTTTGCATGTAAATAAGAAATGTCAAGCTAGCTTGATGTAAATAGTTTCCTTATGAGTTCATTTGATGTAAATGAGTCTGTTAGTGGTTACTAGAGTAAAAAATCTTGTAATTAAATGCTTTGAAAACAAACTCAATCAGTTAGTTTTAAAGGGGAAAGTGGTTTCTAACTCCCCTATGATTTGGCAATGGTTAGGTAGGATCATGAAATTAGTTCCTATGAAGCAGAATTCAACCCTTTAGAGGGAAATCTTGTTTCTTCATCTGTATGTAGTCATAATCAAATCAAAGAGGGGGTTGGATACTGGAAGCTCATACTTTTTGAACTAGTGTACTTGATATTGGAAAAAATAATATACAGTTGCAACTATTTTTATGGGATTCATGTGTTGTGGTTAGTGACACTATTTTTCTCCAGTTTTTCCTATGCATATGATTATTAGATAGTTTCAATAGTTACTCATATTTCTTCTTATGCTTTATCTCTTGAGTGTTAAACAGAAATCATTATCTTAGTGTTCTGTTTTGTTTGAGATTAGCATTTAAATGTTTATCTTCCAGATAAGTGAATTCATGCATTTGCTCATTTATTCTCTTTCATATGATTTCCTCATTACCATACTACAATGGCAAACCATTTCGGTCATTGATTATACCTACCTTTCCTCATTCTATGTCTGCAAATGATCTTTTGACCTACTTGGCCTAGTTCCTAGACCATGTGCTTCTTATCCAACAAACCCTAATCAAAACCCTACTTAGCTGATAACTAGCCTAAAACCCTAGTATTTTGTAGTCACTTGCATTAGCTGTGAGGATTGATTTAGAGAGAGATCCCTCTCTGATTTGGCAGGGCTAGTTCTCATATCCAAAATCGGTATGTGGTTACCTCTTTGGTTTCCTTTCTCAGCCTTGGAAAACTAAGGAGTGCTAACATTTTGGCACTGTTTCCAGGGAAAGAAAGGTCACATTTTCCCTAGGTGTGAACAACAAGGATCAGATCTGATTGCTGATGGTGGACACTGATCAGACACAAGAAGGCTGAAATCATTCTCCTAGTGACTGCAAATCAATTTCAAATTTAATTCAAAGATTCCACTAGAGGATGAACTTTATTAATAGAAACATGAAAAGACAATATGGAAAGATCAGGTATTCAAGTTGGAATTTCATCCAAGAAATAATATGGTTCATTGTTCATTATTTCTTCTCTTTTCCTAAGAATGTCAAGAAGGTTTTCCAATGTATACAGTATTTGAGAAAAGATCACAGACCTGAATTTGATTCCTTTCCTTTGAAGATTTGTGAATACAAATTCTCCTTACGCTTTTGATCTTGCTCAAGACCCTTCTTCTTAAATTTATGTTGATCATATTCAACTTGATGAACCTCAAGAGATCAAGACTAATTTTACAACTTCTATACATACTCCTACACCTTTTAAAATTCCATATAGATACAAGTCTCTCATCTTATCTCCTATACTCCATGATTTCCCTGGAAATTATTAGAAATATCTTCCTAGGTTTGTTGGAGAATATGATAACATCACTGCTGAAAAACACATTCAAAAGTTTTGAACACTTTCTCGATATTTTTGAGGTTGAAGAAGATGATGTCAGTATTAGGATTTTTTCTCTATCTTTGCAAGGTGATCCAAGAAATGGTTCAAAAACTTGCCACCTGCAAGAATTTTCGAATTCAATCAATTTGTGAAAGTCTTCCTTGATAAATGGGTGATTAAGAGGAATGATTTTCTGATATTAGAATAATATAATCATTTGAAAAGAGAGCAAGGAGAAACAGTGCAACACTTTTCTGCCAGGTTAAATCAAGTATACTATTCAATGCCTGTTGATATAAAACTGCCTCCTGGTTTAGCTCTCTCACACTACCCGGATTCCTTTGATCCAGAAATAGTGTTTCAATTAAGAGAAATGAAAACTACAACACTCGAATAAATGAAGGACAATGCAATAGGTGTGGAAGCTAATATGTTGGTCAAAAGGTCAAAGTTTAAGGCATAAGAGAGGGAGAACATAGAGAAGGAGCACCTGACTTCTTCAGAAGCGAAACTTGACACTTTGGTAATTACAATGGAAGAAATGATGCAAAAGGCCATCATGAGAGATGAACTTCTTGTTAAAAAACACCATGTCCCACTTATTGCAGAAGAAGTAAAGGTTATTGGTCCTAATCATTTTGTTGCTAATCCTTGTTACCATAGATCAGAAAATGATTGTTTTATGTATTCACTCCAAGCCATGTACAAAGATGAAATGAAAAGTCAGCTTATGGAGAAACGATCAAATGATCCAATGTGTATGCTTGATGACATTACTTATATGGATGATTTACCCAAGTATGATCAATATAATGATGACTATGTTGTCGATATCGAGGCTAAATATTCAAAGCAATCAACGACATGTTTTTGGGAGGAGGAAGCTCAGTTACAACAACTCAAATATAGCAATCACTCTATGCATATCAATCATGATAGCAATGAATAAAATGCAGAAAATTTCAAAGCAAGTGAAAGGTCTTTTCCCTTATGTTTTGCTTCATTTCAATTTCTGAGAGAAAAATTTCCCAAGATTAGAAATCAACAATCTTTCAGTTTTGATATTGAGCACGAAGAAGATAATGAACTTCTTGATCTGGACTCCTTACCCTTATGTTTCTCCTCATTTGCAAAAATAAGAGAAAACTATAAGCGAGCAGATAAGCGAGTTGTCAACAGTATAAATGGGAAACCTTCTCATGAATCGGTTGAGGATGTCACTTGTGATATAGAAGCTTCTTTCACTCCAGAATCGCAGCCACTGAGTTACATTGGGTTTCAAACAATAGATAAAAGCTTAGAACCTGAAATATATTATGAATTTATGCAAGATAATTCTGTACCATTAAGTTTTGATTCATTTCAGTTTTTGAAGAAATTTTTTGATAATATCTTTGAAGCAAAGAATGACAAGCCTATAGATTGTAGTCCCATTGGAACCAATGTATAAAAAGTTGCAATAGCCTTCTCAGGTTCTCCATGATCCAATAGCTGATATTTTGGATGATATATGTAGTCAAAGCCTTTATCCATTAGCTAGCTATGAATCTAAAAACAGAGATGATAAAAAACTTGATCAGGCAACCAGCTTCATTGTCTTGTTCAACAAGAGTCTCATTACAAAGCTCATCTGAAAATTTGCAGTCATATCAGGACAATTATAAGTTAGAATTGCATGAGAGTAAGGATGAAAATTAAAGTTTGTATTCATGGTATAAAGACCACCTAGAGTAGAATTACAATTTGTTGGATGACCTAAACCTCAATGCACATTCCTTTGAATATCCTTTTGCATCATTTTTGGAATTAAGACTTCTGTGATTTGTCATAGTTATAAGGAGAGCTTCAGCGTAAATCACATAAGAAAGACTTTTGTCGACGCATTTCGAACCAACCAATGTGGTTCATCGTCAGGACAAGTTGAAGATACAGATCCAGTTCAGCGTGTTAAATAGTTCAAGCAGAGACTCCAACAGCTAAAACAATCTAACGACTACTTTTCCACTCAAGAACCCCAGTCAAACTTCCTCTAACTACTTTAATATTAAAATACTATTATATTCATTTATTTAATTTAAAATATTACTCCATTATATATAAAAATATATGTCAATTAAATTATTAATTCATTAAAACTATGTATATTTTAATAATTTAATTATTATACCTAATTTTCTAAAACCCTATTTTGTTATTGTTGTCATATTGGTAATTTAGTATATTTATAGATTAATTTATAGAAAAGGTTAAATTAGGTCAATCAAATTTTAATTTATTAATTTATTAAAATAATAATGCACTATATGTAAATTAATTATTAATATTATATGTATAAAATAATAATATATATAATTGATAATAATATTAAAAATAAATGATTAATTAATTTATTAATATATTTAAAATTAATATATATAAGTCCTAAATTAAAAATACTATGTTGTGGTTATACGTATTAATATATATTATATATGGGACTATAAATATTAATAGTACTATATGCTTATAAATTTAAAATTATAATGTTGGGTGTAGATATTTCTTATTAATTTAAAAAGTAATTCATTAATTTATAATTAGTAATAGAACCTATAAAAGAATGTTAATTGAATTGCCATTTGTTTTAATATTGTTATTAATAATTTAGGAATAATTTTCGCTCAATTTTAATAAATTCTACATATAGGAAGAGGATAATCATAAAAAGAGACCGGAAGACTCGAGGAACAAGGGAAGAACACAAAGCTGCCAGCGCTAAGCGATACCAGACTCACAAGGACAAAACCATGCCCACCCAAAGAAAGCACCTAAGAATAACAGAGGGGGGGAGGAAGAAACCCTAAGACGACAACGCAGGGATCCAACTTCTACTTACCTTCCACCCATCATCTTTGTTGAGATCGATGGGTCTTCGCTCAATTTCAATAGCTTCCCTTAACTTGCGATGATGAAACCGATCCACCCTGGCAATGACTTTGGCCTCTTCTTCAACAGAGATGATGGGTGGAAGGTAAGTAGAAGTTGGATCCCTGCGTTGTCGTCTTAGGGTTTCTTCCTCCCCCCCTCTGTTATTCTTAGGTGCTTTCTTTGGGTGGGCATGGTTTTGTCCTTGTGAGTCTGGTATCGCTTAGCGCTGGCAGCTTTGTGTTCTTCCCTTGTTCCTCGAGTCTTCCGGTCTCTTTTTATGATTATCCTCTTCCTATATGTAGAATTTATTAAAATTGAGCGAAAATTATTCCTAAATTATTAATAACAATATTAAAACAAATGGCAATTCAATTAACATTCTTTTATAGGTTCTATTACTAATTATAAATTAATGAATTACTTTTTAAATTAATAAGAAATATCTACACCCAACATTATAATTTTAAATTTATAAGCATATAGTACTATTAATATTTATAGTCCCATATATAATATATATTAATACGTATAACCACAACATAGTATTTTTAATTTAGGACTTATATATATTAATTTTAAATATATTAATAAATTAATTAATCATTTATTTTTAATATTATTATCAATTATATATATTATTATTTTATACATATAATATTAATAATTAATTTACATATAGTGCATTATTATTTTAATAAATTAATAAATAAAATTGATTGACCTAATTTAACCTTTTCTATAAAATTAATACGTATAACCACATCCTAGTATTTTTATTTAGGATTAAGTTAAATATATTAATATATTAATAAATTATTTATTTTTAATATTATTAATTATATATATTATTATTAACTTATATATAATGCATTTTTATTTTTATAAATTAATTTTAATTGACCTAATTTAACCTTTTCTATAAAATTAGTTATAAATAATACTAATTACAATTATGACAACAATAACAAAAATAGGGTTTTTAGAAAATTAGGTATAATAATTAAATTATTAAAATATACATAGTTGTAATGAATTAATAATTTAATTGACATATATTTTATATATAATGGAGTAATATTTTAAATTAAATAAATGAATATAATAGTATTTTAATATTAAAGTAGTTAGAGGAAGTTTGACTGGGGTTATTAAGTGGAAAAGTAGCCGTTAGATTGTTTTAGCCGTTGGAGTCTTTGCTTGAACTATTTAACACGATGAACTGGATCTGTATCTTCAACTTGTCCTGACGATGAACCACATTGGTTGGTTCGAAACGCGTCGACAAAAGTCTTTCTTATGTGATTTACGCTGAAGCTCTCCTTACAAAGATGAACTTTATGTTTATCAACTTTTCCATCTAGTCCATATTTGGTTCTGTAAACCCATTTGCAACTAACAATTTTTCGTCGCTTTGGAAGAAGAACAAGATCCCATGTATCATTTGCCAATAATGAATGATATTCTTCATTCATAGCTATGTCCCAATCTGGATGGCCTGAAGCTTCTGGAAAACTGTCAGGATCATAATTAGCTGAAGCTTGAGCTAGTAAATAAGAGGCTCTATCAAACTGAGAATGTGTACGTCGTTGATCTGTAGGATCACTGGCAAGAGCACCTGCTGCATCCCGAGTAGCATGGACCCATTTTGGAGGCTGAGGAGCTAAAGGAGGATCCTGAGAAGGTGGGGGAGGATTGTCATCCTCATTGTCATCATATGAAGAAGAAATATTTTAAGAAGTAGAAGGGATAGAGAGAGGTGGCACATCTGCCGAACTAGGCTCGTAGGCCGATATATTTTCAACAAACTTTACATCTCTTCTAATGATAACATTTTTGGACTTAAGTGGAATAAGTCTGTATCCTTTGACATCTTCAGAATATCCAACAAAAATACATTTTTCACTCTTAGGTTCTAAAGCTTTATGATTCTCATCTGGAATATGGGCCCATGCTTCACTTCCAAAAACACTAAAGTGACTTACATCTGGTTTAATTGAGCTCCATGCTTCTTCTAGAGTGATATTCTTTAAAACCTTAGTAGGAATGCGATTTATTATGTAATTTACACAGTTAATTGCTTCTGCCCAAAAATTAAGACTAAGTCCTTTAAATTGAAGCATATGATTAGCCATTTCCTTTAAGGTGCAATTCTTCCTTTCATCTACACCATTTTGTTGTGGAGTATATGGAACAGTATGTTGCATTGGAATGAAAAACTTGGTGTCCACATGTTTTGTTTTGGAATGAAAAGCTGGATTCTTGGCAAGCTTTATGGCTGACTGGTTGTCGATGAATAATGATGTAGCGTCTACTTGAGGAATGCCCACTGCAAAACTCTAGCAACCAAACAATTTCACATATTGCTTCCCATGTTGATATGTATTCTGCTTCGGCTGAAGAAGTGGCCACTGTAGCTTGTTTCCTGCAACTCCAAGATACTGCACCTGACCCCATGTCCATAAATAACCAGAGGTTGATGCTTAATCATAAATACTACCAGCAAATTCGGCATCTGAAAATCCGCCAAGTACAAAGTTTTTAGTCTTGTTGTAAAGAAGATGGAAAGCTTTTGTTCCTAGGACATATCGTAGAACCCTTTTGGCTGCATTCCAGTGGTTGTCTCATGGTTCCTGCATAAAACATGAAAGAATACTAACTGCATAAGATAGATCTGGTCGAGTCGTTGTCAGATAAATCAGGCTGCCAATCAACTGTCTATAAGTAGTGCTCTCCACCTTTTCCCCCTGTTATAGCACCATTTATCACTCTTGGTATATTTGATGCTTTGTTTATGGCCTAGGGCAACCCTTCCTTCCAGACATGGTCCAAATATATAAAAAATAGTGTTTTATTCCCTGTACGCTACATTTCCCTGAGCTAAAAGTGTGTACACGCAGGTCAGTCAATACCCAACCTGCGTATATGTATTAAAAAACTTAAAAAAATTAAATTTCCTTAATTTTGTGTGGATTTCATGGGTTTTACCTGTTGATTACCTCCTATTGCCCGTGGCCCGACTATTTCCCAATTGTTTCCCAACTAAAAAACTAATTGGGAGAGGTATAAATAGACCTCTATGGGAAGGCCTTAAGGAGGAGAATAGATAGAGTTATTATACTGAGATTATCCTTGACTGAGCCTGATGAATCCTTGTGCCTCATGCACTTCCCCAAGCTTCAGGAAACCCTTGATTCCTTGATTATAGATATCCTTCCTTTTGCTTGAGATATCATGGTTTTGGTGATGGAAGAAGATTGTTGAAGGTTGGGATAGGATGAATTCGGAGGACGGTTCCACTTGGAGCTAGAGAAAGACTCAGGTGAATTATCTCCATTTTATTTATAGCTTACTGCAATAAAAGAAATGTTGTCTTGTTTCTGAAATTAACTATGTTTATGCATCAAATTATGTTTTAATTTATATATGAATGTTGTTTTGATGTAAGATCAATCATTTTTTTATATGATATAAAGTCAATTTCGTGAATATGATTCACTTCTATACTACTATGTATGTTCGAATTGAATGATTTTCAGGTTTCAAGAACATCAGGAGTTGCAGAGGGTCTGAACCCTGCAGGACCTACTCGAACGAAGGAAATCTGGTTATGGTCACTCTTACATAGTTTGATAATATAAGCATCTTGCCTGAGTTGTATGAGTATTTCTTCTTGTAGTTTTCTTTTGCTCTGTTGGGGTTCTAACCCAAAGCCCTAGGGTTCTTTCACCCGAAACAGAATTGACGACTCCACTAGGGATAACAATCTTATTATTCCTGGTTTGGGTTGTTCATTTTCAATCATGGCTCAGTCTTTGGTTTGCTTGTGGTTACAATCTTATTTGGTCTACTAGAGTCCTAGGCCTCAAGTCTGATCTTTTGGATCAGACATTGTTTTTTATTTTTTCTTGCAAAGCTTTCTATACACTCTTTACTTTGTTTACAATATCATATACATTCTTGTTTCTGTAAAGTGAACTCACGTATATGCAAGTTTCCTGTGTCTGAAGCGCGTGTGCACACTTCTATGTTTGAACACAGTTGCGTATCCAAATTTTTGCATTTTTTTTTCAAATCTTTCAGCCCAGATAGATTTGTTGTCTGGTCTTTTCTGTCTCTGTGTGGTCAATTGTTGTCTGAAGAATTTAATTATTTTGCAAGCTTACTGTTTTGAAGTCTCTTCCTCATTGAAAATATTTGGCCTAGGTTTGCTTCTTTAGCGAGTTTGTAATTTGCGTTTTGGCACACAAGACTTCGTCATGAATTTCTTGATTTTTTTGGTCCTCTAGAACACAAGATTGTTTTCAGTTTTAGTATCAACCCCAGATTTGAAATCTACTTGCTTTTCTTTACTTTGTTTTGTGGCCTCATCACTTTTCTTGCTTTTTGAAAGTCTTTTGGACGAATTTGGAAGTATTTCTGTCCTGACTTCTTGGTTAGTTTGTTAAGCTCTTTGTTTCTATTTGGGTCGTTTTGTACAAGTTGAAGTCTTTTTACTCAAGTTTTCGTTCATTTTCGAGTTTGCAACTTGCAAAGAATCCTTGTGCTCTCTTTTTCGATCTTTTGAGTTTTAGTAGCATTTTGGTGATTTCAAAAAGTTGTTTTGGTTGCTTCTTTAAAAAAGAAAAGATCTCAAAAATATTTGTTTTTGTTTTTCTTTTGCCAAGTTTTGTTTATGGTTTTTTTGTTGTTGGTGAAAGTGAATTGCGATCTTTTACAATTTTTCCTTCTTATTTGGAGAGAATTTTGTGTTCAAAATTTGTATCCTCTTTAGTAATTAAGTTTGCTCATTGCTAGTTATAAACAATTGCTTTTGCTTTTTGAGTGTTGTTTAGGATCTTGCATCTCCATTATATCTTGCATTAGGGTAGTTTCCATTGTTAAAGCATTCGTAGTCTTTTAGTTTTTGGGTGTGTGAAGTGTGTTTCAAGAAAAGAAGAGAAAAAGTACTTTGCTTTGTAGAAGTTTCGTAGAACCCGTATAGAGATCTCTTTTCATCGAAAAAAAATGATTGCATTCATGTAGTTAGTTTTTCATTAATTTCTGTTGCGTCATACAAACATCATTGGTTTCCCTCCCATATTTACCCTTGACTTAAAGAACAACCACTAAAATCAAGTGATTAATTAAAATAAAATATAACTTTTATGTTGTCATCAAAATACACCAACAAGTTTAGGTTTATTAGGGCCTTGGATTAGGCGAGAGTAGAGTTAACTCTCCAAGGCTGCTCAAAATTACAAAACATAGAAGTTTGATTAATGAGCGAAATCTAATACTGTTAGGGAGACCGGGAAAGCTCTGTAATAGGGAGTAAAGCACGAGAGAGAGTGAAGATAAGGACAAGAGATACCCCCTCTCTTACTTGTCGAATCCCGCATCATGACTATTCTGCCCGGCTTCTGATACGAGTTGGTGAGCATAGTTGCCTATCCTAGGGATCACATAGGTGGCTGCGGAGGGGAATCACATGGCACCTAAGGTTGACATTGTATCCCGTTCAACAGTACTTCTGAAGGGTACCCTTGCAAAGCTTGGGTGCTTGCACCAACAAAGGCTGTTGTCTGGAGGTCAGCGTAACTTCCTCTGATACCTTCACTAGTAGGCCTGGGGCGTAATTACCCCAGTCTATTTTCGAAAGGCCCTTGTTATTAAATTTCTTGTATTTTGGTGTCCGGTTGTAATCACCCGGAGCGGAAAGATTGGAGAGTTGTTTGATTGCTGATATCTTTAGGGACTTTTTAGTGAGTGTTCTTTGCTCCTAGTCGGCCTAGCTTTATAATTGTTTGTGTCTTTAAGTAAATATTGTAAATAATTCAAAGTGGATGATTGACCATATCGATGGTCTAGGAGACTTCGTGGGCTATCACCTATGAGTCTTGAGCCTTCCCCTAGAAGGCATAGGAGAAATTCTGCCAGTGGTTTTCGACCAGTGGCAGCAGGCGCATCGGAGATTGATCCTCTGTTTTTGGTCATTAATTCACAAGATAGACCTGGCACCAGTAGAGAGTTAGAGAGGAACACACCAGTTCTTTCTCGAGTACTTTTTTAGTGGGAAGATAATATCAAGTTGAAGAGCTTTCAGAGTCAGTTGCGGCTCTAAATTCTCCTCTTCTTCCTGATCATCTAGACGTTATATTGTACGTCAAAACCCTGACTCATAGGCCTTCAAGCCTAGGTTTACACCCATCTATTCCTTCGATGACCATTGTCGGAAGCATGGCATATATGACAATTGTTGAGAGCATGCAGGCTCCCATATTTGTACAAGGAGGAGGAACCATGTCCATCCCTTCTATTACTCCAAGCATGTCTATATTTGGGTCTACTTCCATTTCGTCAACGAGTGGAAGTGTTTAGGCTATTGCATTTGGTTTTGGATTTATCCCTTATGGAATGTCATCTCACAGGATTCCTTCAGTTCCTTTGAACATACCATTGACCACCTCTACATCCATGATGAGTGGATCGACTTCTTTTCAGGGTTTCCCATTTGGAAGTGGTCATATACCACACTCCAATCCAACATTAGGGTCAATGCCTTTTTCTTTTACAAGTCAAGATAATAACCCATTCCAAAGTTAGACAAACACTGTGGTTAGTGGGATAGGAGCTAGGAATCAATTTTTCGACCAACAAAGGAATGTGTCGTATTCTCTTGTTAATTCGTTTCAGAATTTTCCACCCTTTTCTAACACATGGAATCCTTATCAGGGGCTATCAGCTCCTTTTAACACTTCGTTAGGGGGGTAACTTCATTGGTTATGGAGGATTTTCGACAAGAGTTGGTCAAACTCCAAATTTTGTTGGACCACAAGGAGCACCTTTTGGTTCGGTAGGCTCTACGAGTTACTTTGGGCAACCTGGTTTTTTTCAAAATTCAGGTCATTCTTGTCAGGCCTTTGGTAACCCCGCTCGCACTTGATGGAATTCCCAAGGTCTGCCACAACTCCCTTTTCTAGCCATGCTGAACTTGCTAGACTTAACTAAATTGACAAATGATCCTATTTGGTACAATTTGGCTTGGCCTCCGGTCCCAACTAAACTTCCCTCAGATATCCAAAAATTCAAAGGGAAGAGTGGTGAAGATCTGGGAGACCACGTAACCACATTTCACTTATGGTGCTCATCCAAATCCCTGATAGATGATTCAATCAGGTTGCGGTTATTTTAGTGCACCCTAACTGAAAATGCGGTCAAATGGTATATAGAGTTTCCAGGGGGCACCTATACTTCTTTCTGTGATTTGGATAATGTCTTTTTGAACCATTTTCGGTTACTTGTCTGAGATGAAGCCGAGACTGAACTTCTGGGAAACTTTCAGTAAGACACCACAACTCAGATTTCAGATCACATCTAGGAATGGAGGAGGAGGAAAAGGCTTATCAAAGCTAAAATCCCACCAAAGTTCCTTCTCGAATGGTTTCTCAAATCATGACAACCTGAGATCTCAAAGGATGTGTCTCTCTTCGATGTTTATACGGAATACTAGGCCATTTTAAGAGCCCAACAATTAGAACTGATATATTCTCAGTCTGGGGTTCTTCAGAAAATTATACCTGATGCTCCTAGATCTAAGGTTGATTTAGCTAAACCGAAACCAGGTCCCCATGTCGATAGTATAGTCGGATCGATTGATATTAACACAGTGAACCTATTGAATCAATTACAATAGTTGTCTCTACAAACTGCTTCTTCTACCCAGGAAACATCGTCTGTACCTACACCTTCCCGACCTACCTCTATAAATTCCATCCAGACCACTAAACCCAAAGGAAATCAACAATTTGATGGGAAGAGGAAGGGACGAGGTAAGAAGAAGAACCAGGAAGGGAAAGGCAATGTAAACAAACCCGACAATGATGCTGGAGAAGGTAGGAAAGAGTCCAAGAAAAAGGTAAAAATTCCATGCAAGTTATACAATGGAGATCATCTGACTCACCTTTTCCCTAAGATGCAAGACATTCAATGCTTATTAGTACAAGGGTCCTCTAGCTCCCAAGCTGTTCTG
This sequence comes from Pinus taeda, assembly GCA_000404065.3. NCBI lineage: Eukaryota > Viridiplantae > Streptophyta > Pinopsida > Pinales > Pinaceae > Pinus > Pinus taeda. The sequence continues at coordinate 89,913 of APFE031011103.1, forward strand.
ACTAACCCTTTTCTCCAAAGGTAGAAATTACTTGTTGGCGCGAATTCTAATGCTGGTACATCCACTGGGGGCAACCAGGAAGGGGAAAATTCATCAAATGTCTATATGATGAGCTCTCATATCGACGTCGCTACGCGAGCACATGATTATGGTGAATTAGAAACATCTAAGGCGAGATCTGTTCCCAAAGCCACAAAACCACTTCATATTGAGCGGCCCTCTATTGAGTCTATACCTAGGATACCAAAAGGCTCCGCAAACCACTCGACTATTAACCCTAATGCTAGGGAAGCCCAGAACTACTCGATTGTAGAAGGTCTGGCTCAAAGTCCTTGTGCTATGTCAACATTGGAGGTACTCTAGTCATGCCCTGCTTAGAGAAGTGCTTTACTTCCGGTAGTCGACACAGTATATCCAAATAATTCTTTAGCGCTCACTTTTAATATGTTGAATGTCAAAAATAGACTTCCTCACCATATGGCTTTCTAGATAAAGTCCACATACCGAAAGACCAATATTTTTCGGACTGTTATAGATGAGGGAGCTTCCACATGCGTGATGTCTATGTCATGTTGGAAGGCCATTGGATCACCTTCAACTATTCCTTCACCGACTCTTTTGATGACATTTGGTTGATATTCTCATAGGCTGCACGAGATTATCGCGAACTTTCCTATCTGTGTTGTGGGAAAGGTAGTGAATATTGAGGTAGAAATCATCAATAAAAACCTAGATTATAACCTCCTCTTAGGCAGGAATTGGATTTACGAGATGGATGCCATATTTTCATCATTATTCTACATCCTTTGTTTTCCTCATGAGGGGAGGATTGTTAGAGTTGATAAGTTAGATTATTCTCCAGGTGACTCTCATGCAACTTTAGATTCTACCATTCCATTGGTAGAATATCCCTGTCAACCTATTGAGAATTTAGGAGTTGAGGTGTACTCTTCATTAATGGGTATATTTGACCTCCCTACTCCTACAACTATAATTAATGTGATTTCATCCTCTAGGGGACCTTCTCGGAAAGAGTTCTTTTGAACTCATTATTTTTCAGACCCTTGGCCCTTACCTTCATCTACCACCACATTAGATGGAGGGAAGGTAGGTGGAAAGGCATTTCCTATGTCTGCAGCAGAACTCACTTATCATTCTATAGTTAACTCTGCAGACAACCATCCCACTCCTTTTTCACAAGAGGAGTTAGATGGTGATGTGGCTCTGGTTTGGACCCTCGATTCTACTTCAGCTCTGGATTGCTTGAATATAGTCTTACCATCTGAGGAAGCAATTTTGGAAGCAATGATGGGTGTGGATTGACCATGGGAGGATTTACATCATCATTCATATTTTCTCCCTCCATTCCATGAAGTTGGATATAGCTTGTCCAATCTATCTACTAGTGATGTTTATACAATTTCAAACCCTTTGGCTCCATCACAATTTTCTGTCGAAGGTAACATGTCAGTTATCTCCCGAACTATACCTATGAACATCTCTAGGAATTCTAACGTAATCAAAATTGTCTTCATCGAAGCTGATTGTTCCCCTGAATAAATTCAAATCTACACTGATCTCTTCAAAGAATTTTGAGATGTGTTCACTTGGGCTTATCAGGAAATGCCTGGAATTGATCCATCTATAGTCCAGCATGAGATCAATACATACAAAAACGCCAAACGTATTCATGAAAAACTCTGACTGGTCAATCCTAGGAAAGCAATAGCTATTAAATCTGAAGTTGAAAAGCTGCTTAAGGCGGGTTTCATATACCCAGTTCCTCTAACTGAGTGGGTTTCCAACCCAGTCCCGGTAGGTAAGAAGCAAGGAACAGTCCGAGTATGTATCGACTTTAGGGATTTAAATAAAGCTTGTCCAAAAGACAATTACCCCACGCCTTTTATTAATCAAATTGTTGATGAATGTGTGGGTAATGAAGTTTTTTCGCTCATGGACAGATTCTCTGGTTACAATCAAATTACTATCCATCCAGAGGATCAGCACAAGACAACCTTTATTTGTCCTTGGGGCACGTTTTCCTACAAGAAGATGCCTTTTGGCCTTAAAAATGTTGGAGCTACTTTTCAGCAGGCCATGTCTTATGCTTTCCATGACATCAAACATGTTATTGAAGCATACTTGGATGACTTAACTACTCGTTATCGCAAGAGAATTGATCGTCCCAGCCACCTTTGGTTAGTATTTGAGAGATGTTGTTTTTATAAAATCCGGTTGAATCCGATAAAGTGTGTTTTTGTGGTCACATCCAGTCGACTGTTAGGATTCATTGTATAAACTAAAGGGATTCGAGTTGATCCTTTCAAGGTTGAGGCAATAATTCAGTTGCCTCCCCCGTCTTCCATTCATCAACTTCAAAGTCTCTTAGGAAAGGAAAATTTCTTGAGGAAATTTATAGAAAATTACGCCGAGATTACCAAAGGATTTATGCATTTACTTAAGAAAGTAGTTCCATTTTTATGGGATGATTTCACGCAACGATATTTTGATGCTTTGAAAAAAGAATTAACCTCTCCTCCATTACTGAGTCCACCAGATTATGGCAGAGATTTCCTTTTGTATCTTGCTGCAACAGAATCAACCAGCGGTATGGTTCTGGTTCAGGAGGATGATGCTCTCAGTGATCATGTAATCTACCACTTGAGTTGAGGCTTAGTAGGAACTGAGCTATGCTATTCTCCCATCAAGAAATTATCCTTGGCGGTTGTCCATGCTGTCCAGCGGCTTTGTCATTACATTCTACTTTGCAAAACGTTCGTCTTAGTGGCTATCAATCCTTTTCAGTTTGTCCTCAGTAGGCAAGTGATTGGGGGCAGGTATAAGCGATGGATCATTATTTTGCAAGAGTTCAATCTTGAATTCTTATCAGCTAAACCTAAGAAGTCATTAGTTTTTGTGAAATTGATTTCGGAGCTGCCTTGTGAGGAAGTTATTGTTTATGAGGAAAAATTTCTCGACAAACATTTATTCCTCATTTCTTCACAAGATCCCTAGTATGGAGATATCATTATATATCTCCAGGCTTCGAAGTTTCCACCTGCTTTCTCTAAAGATGAGTGTCGAAAGTTACCTCGCCTTGCCAAAAACTATGTTATTGTTGGTGATACATTAGATCATAGAGAGGTTGACTCAATCCTTAGGTGTTTCTTAACTTTGGAAGAAGCCGAGTCAGTACTTAATGATTTCCGTAGTGGAGCTTGTGGCGGTCATCTATCAGGGATTGCAATAGCCCATAAAATTTTGTGAGCAGGCTACTTTTGGCCTTCAATTTTCAAATACTGTATTGAAGCGGTCAAATGTTGCCATCCTTGTCAAGTTTATACTCGGAAAATGCACATGCATCTAGCTCCACTTTTTCCTGTTATCACTGTCGGTCCTATTAACCTTGTTGGCAAATGGCCCAAAAATGGATCCAAATATGCTCTTTAAAGTCTCCATAATCCAGTAAAATCATGCCAATGGATCCAAAAATTCTCTTGAAGTTTTCAAAATCTTCCTAAGATCACCCAAAGAGCGAAACCATCACATGTTGAGAGCCCTTGGAAGGGTGGAAAAACACTATCGGGAGGCTAAAACACTCCAAAACAATAAAAAAGCAGAGTATTGCAGGCATAAACCTAGCAACGCATAGTTGGCATTAGATATGGCCAATCAATGGCCCAGATCTAAGCAGCAATCACAATCGATGCTATAGAGAGGAGGACCTAAGACTGGGCGCAAGACACCCCTGATCAGTGATCTCCGATGATCAGTGGATCGCAACCGACAAAGGAAAGACAACGGATTAAAGGCGGATGCGCGATAGAACCGGGCCGATGCGATATTGCGATATTTGATATCGGCAAATTGTAATCGGCGATGACATATGCCGTGTTATATGAAAGACCTCTAGTTTTGTGATAGTGATTGTGATCAGATTGCATCGCTATATCCTAGCAGAGTAGCACTAAGGGGTGGGGCCATTATACATTCATATGCGTGATGCAATAATAGGACCTGACGGTTATATACATAATATTATATAATATTTGAGGTCCGCGCTAAAGCCATTTTTAATGCATTTTGTGTCTTTTTTGTTATATAAAGAAATATAAAGGGAAGCTTGGCAGCATCAATTGCGATGAGTCCCGGACCCGAAAGGGTTCAGGAATGAAATCTATAAAATTTGAACTCTAGAGGAAGCCATATTTTAGTGTATTTCCCATGTTTTTAAGTATTTTACAATACAAAGGGAAACACAGGGCCAGGGCACTTGCGATAGGTGACAGCGACCCAAAGGGCGAACTCGATAGATATATATGCCATGTTTGAGGACTTTTGAAGCCCGAAAGGAATAGATATTGGTGGGATTTTACAATATTGCAGTGTTTTATATGTAAAATAGAAAATGATCATTATTAAACATTTTAAAGGGAAAACAGAGGCCTAAATAGACATTTCAAGACAGAGATAGAAGGCTGGAAAGGGAATAAAAAGGGCCATAGCGCAACACAGCCACAACAACAAATGATCATGGAGCATCAATAGCCCAGCGCAACTCATCAAAACAAACATCATGGAGTATCTCCAGCATGATAGAGCTCCCTGCTAGCACTGTAAAATACCAGAATGAGGTTATTCTACTATTAGAAGAAGGAACCTCTTAGCCATGCTTGCCTAGTCAGGGCATCAAAGTTGTTGAAGAGACACAGGGATATATTAAGACCTCTCGAGCCTCAGAAGGCTCAAGAGCATTGTAAAGAGCTATAAATATCTGAAAGCAAAATGTAATAAGGGTTCAAACTCTGGAGATTATTGAGACTCTATTCCTTCAAGCTTCTCAACTTCATTTTAGTGAATACAAGCTTCTTTTGTTGTTATATGTTCAATGTCCATTTTCTCTTATGTTCTAAGCTTGCACTTGAACAGTTTGTTCATGTTTTCTTTTGTGTTTAAAGCTAAATAACTGTCTTCTTATCTCTGCTTTAATAAATTAGATTTGCAAGCTTCTTTTACTTCTTGTAGTTGACCATTCATATGTGTTCATATATGCATTTTCTCGTATAGGTGATATTATCCATCTATTCATTGAATTTACAAACTATTGAGCATTAGTGGTCTAAAGCCTTGTAAATCTGAGGGTGTTCATGCATGTCTTGAGTTAAAAATAGAGTTGAAATGGTTATATGGATTGATCCAAACCATCATTCATTCCAATAGTTCAGATAACAATATTGAAGATTACATGTTACCAGGCATCTCCGATCTGCAACCTAGGAGAGTTTCCTGGAGTGATAACATAATTGGCACCATTGTCAGGGAGAGGAAACTGAAGTTTAGCTTCCCTGGGAGATAACACAGACCCAACTTTGATGATAGACAAAGCCTGGGCACTTTTTTGGTTGTAATCATCTATCTCACGACTCTACTAGAGGTCGAACCTATTGGCGACTCCACTTCATAGTTTTGGCTTCGTTTGTGAGGCATACTCAGAGAAATCCTCAGAAGCTACAAGCTGATCCAGTACCTGATCCTGAAAAAATCATCAGAGAAAGAAAGGTATTGCAGAAAGGAGCATCATGTTTAGGTAAACCTAAACAATATTCTATGTCTCTTCAAGAAAATCTTGCAATAGAACAAATACATGTTGAGAGTATAGCATCTAATACTAGCAGTGAACAAAAACTCTTAGAGATTCATAAAGCTCCTTATTCTTCAGGTTCTCATTTTGTTACAAGCCAAAAGGAAACCTCACCTCCTATCCATCAGACTCCTTTAGTCTTGTCAGTCACTCCTCAGCCCTCTATCGTTCAGATTGCCAGTACTCTTATAGCCACAACAGCTATGGCAGGACCAGAAGCTCCCACCAAAATGTAAAGAATCATAGCTGCTAGGTATGGACCTATAATATTGGCCACTCCTTTGAATGCCATGCCTACTGGAGAATATCAGAAATATAGGCCTAATTTCACTGGGACTGAAAGTGTTACAACTAGAGAACATCTTGAGTCATTCTATAGCTATGCTGATAACCTGGACATTAGTGAAGATGATGTGTGGATGAGAGTCTTTTTCCAAAGCCTAGATGGAGAGGCTAGAAAATGGTTCAGAGAACTGACCCCAAGATCTGTAGCAGATATTTGGGCTTTAGATGATGCATTCCTAAAGCATTGGGGGGACAAGAAGGATCTCCTCTACTACCACACTGAGTTTGGGAACTGAAAGAGGGAAAATGGTGAATTGCTGTCTAATTTTAATAAGAGGTTTAATAGCATGTACAACAAGATACCAGCTGAAGTAAAACCCGCCACTACCTCTGCTAAACTCACTTATGCCAGTGATTTTGATTCTGACTTCTGTCTATTGTTGAGGGAGAGGCGATGTGCTACTTTGGCTAACATGCAAGATGCAGCCTTGGAAGTGGAATCAAACACCATGGCTGCAGAGAAGCTCAAGGGAAATGTTGATAGAAGAAGACAGAGGGGTGAGTCTTCATCATCTTTAGATCCCAAGATAGAAAAAATGACCAAAATGATAGAGTCATTAGCCTCTGAAATCTCCAAATTAAAGTTGAGGAGAACCTTGGGAAAGGAAGGGTTCCTAATACCTTTGCTCATAGAAATCTAAATCCATATAGAAGAACTAATGAGCAGTTGCAGATTTTGCAAAGAAGCAAAGATGCCAATGAAGACCAAAGGGTGAAGACCCCTTTCCAGAATGTAGTCATGGAAGAAGAGCAGTTTGAAGAAGATGATGAGATCCATTGTCTGGAAGACAAAGGAAATGCCTCCTTTTTTACCTCAGCTGCCTATGAAAAGTCATTATTCGATGACCAGATTAACCAAGAATGTGATGGTGAGGTTGTTCTACAAATTGTAGATCAACAAAGATATAATCTGAGGTCAAAGATGAATAATGCCAAGGAAACTCCTGCTCAAAGAGCTATTGTCACTGCAGTACAACAAGCTAATAAGCAGAAGCAACTGGCAGTTGATCCCATCATCCTCAAGGCTCCAACTCACGAGGTAAGAGGCCTTGACAAGTCTCCTTCTCCTTTCAGTTTTCAATCAGAAATTCAGAAACTAAGAATATATATGCCTCTGATTGAACTAGTGAAGAATGAGTTCTTCAAAAGATCCATCCTCGAGGCCCTTGAGCCTAAAGCCATCCAAGCCTCGACTGACTATGTAAATCTGCAAGATGGAAAACTACCTATTATTCATAGCCCAATGATTGAAAATTGTGAAGACATCTCCCCATCATTCTATGTCTCTCTGACTATTCATGATAAAATCCTTCACAACTGCCTTCTAGACACTGGAGCCAGCCATAATCTAATGCCCAAGGCCATCATGGATGAGTTGGGCTTTGACATTACCAAGCCTTATCATGACCTGTTTTCTTTTGACTCTAGGTGATCTGGAATTGATCTAAGACAAGCAATTAAAGCTATTATAGACTCATGTGAATGGATGTGCCTATGTTACCTTATGCAACGGATCGATAAGATTGCGAAATACATAGACACTAAAGAAGTTAGAGAAAACATAATAGGCAAACATGTAAACACAACAAATTTAATAAGGAGTTCACCCAATGCTCCTGGGCTACGTCTCCTGGTCCAGCCTTTAGTGGTGGCCTCTCTATTATGTTTTCAAAGTAGAGTTTTTACAACAGTGAGCTCAATTTGAGTCTCATTCAATAAATATAAATCAGTAGGACTAGACTTGGATCCCCCAAGTCTCTGAAGTACGCAAATTCGCCTTACTGAAACTTGACCTTTATTGGTCACAGTAGTATGAGCCCAATCTGAGACTCATACATGACAGGCATATACAGAGGAGTTCGCTTGAATCTCTCAAGCCTTCTCTGGAGTACACAGACTCTCTGACTCTCTCTGGCTCTATTTGGCTCAATGCTACCTTCAGTTCAGCTCGACTTACTTTCTCTGTTCTCTGCTCTTAGATTTCTGCGTCTAACTAACTTCTTGCTACTTCTCTGTCAGTTCATGGCTTTAACGCCAAACTGCTTCCTCACTGTTCGTTTCTACTTCCCGACGTTCTAGTTCTCCTACCTCTATCCATTTGAATTCCTCTACTCTGCGTCATCATCACTGTAACGCCTCAAAGGGAGGTGGCCACCTGTTTTATAATGAACTGAGTGTTAGTTCTCTTGGAAATGTTTGAACTGTCGTTATTTCCATTTAACTCCTAGAATGCCGCAAACATGATTCCTCTACCAACTCGACGTTCATGCCAGACTTCAAACCTTTATACAACTCGGCCTATTTACCCCGTTGAATCCATTCATCCATCGGATCACATTTCTGCCGTCGATCTGGAGCCTCCAGATCCTACGGTCTCCATCCATATCAGGCGGGTAAGTAACATGACGTTTACTCGTCCGATGTGAGAGGTTTTCTCTCTCTTCTGCCGGACACGTGGCACCCAGTGTGTGGCATCGGGTGGGACTCGGTTAGAACCACTTACCGCTTGAAGCCCTTCCAATATCCTGCTGGTTTTTGTGTGGGACCTGCCTCTGATGAAATCGGTGAATTCCGTATGGTTTTGACTTTTCGGGTCCGGGTCACTCGAGGCTTTTTCTTCTCTGAGGGGTTTGCCCAGCGATATGCGATTAGTGACTTGTCGCTAATCGCATATCAGAAACCTCCCATGTTTCTCAAAAAGACTTCCCATTTTGCTGTTTTGTGGCAGCGCGCGTTACCATGGACCAATGGTCTACGTGCTTGACCGAGGGTCCTCATTGATCAGTGCTACTCACAAATTAGAATTGTTCGAGGATATTTTTGATAAGATCAACCTTTGTAAGACTTTGAAACTTTGGCATGAATTTTACGGAGTTATGAAAACTTAGAGAGTTCTTTAGGATCCAATTCAGATCACTACCTTCCCATTGAAAAAATAATTTTCACCACCAAAAGTTGGTTTTTAAGCATCAATCAAGTGAGGGTATAGATTCCCTGCTTGCTCAATCTCTATCCATTTTTGACTGCTTGGTTTTGAACCTTTGAGTCCAATCCTAAGGTACTCAACATTCCCCCTGTGCGTAGTTCTCACCTTCCTATCCAGAACTGTATCTTCCTGCAACTCATTGAGATATTCAGGTAATAGATCATCAATAGAAGGTAATTGACTCTGATCTTCAGGATCTTCAATCAATGAAGGTTCAAATAGTCTCTAGCTATCTGCATTGACAATTGAGTAGATGTGCATGTAAGCTGGTAAATCAAGGTGAAAAGCATTCTCACCAATTTTCTCAAGTATCTTGAAAGGTCCATACCTTATTGGCTTCAGCTTCTTACCTTCACCTTGCATT
>APFE031011103.1:102988-130259 GCA_000404065.3 Pinus taeda
CTATGCAAGTCCAACTTGGAAAAATAAACAGCTTCTTTCAACTGATCCAGTAGATCATCTATGCGAGGAAGGGGATAACGATTTTTTATCGTTATCTTATTCAGTGCTCGGTAATCTATGCACATTCTCCACTCGGTAATCTTTCTTTCTCACCAAGACAATTGGAGACCCACATGGTGATGTGCTAGGTCTTATAAACCCTTTATCGAGCAGCTCTTGTACCTGCTTCTTGATTTATGCATTTTCTAAAGTGGACAACCTATACATTCCAATGTTAGGCAATGGAGCATCTTGCTACAAATTAATATCATGTACTATTTCCTTTTTGGGTGGCATATTTTTAGGTTCTTGGAATAGTATATCATATTCTGAAATAAATTTTTCTAAATCAACTTGTTGTTTAGCATTACAGCCCTCAAATATTTTGGTTTTATCAGTTTTCTTTTCCTTTATAACCATCAGTAAAAATTGCTTGCATGAATTTACAATTCTTTTCATCTGCCTTGAGTTTATGAGAGTATAATTATTTTTGAGTTTGTGAGCTCTTACAATATATTTGATTCCATCTTTAACGAGATGATACTTGTTTTCTGCTCTATAGAAAATTGTCTTTCTATCATACAAGTAAGGACTTCCTAAAACAATTCCACATATATCCAAAGGAACTATATCTAACTCAACCTCATCTACAAATGCTGACCCAAAAGAAAACCTAAGTTTGCATTGTCTAGTCAATTGTAGCTTTGCTTTATCACATAACCAACCTAATGGATATGGCTTCTTGTGAGGTGTGGTTAGTAATCCTAGCTTCTTTACAATTGCTTCAGAAATTAAATTTACTTGTGAGCCACTATCAAACAAAGTATCAATCTTTTGATGCTTGGAAACAACTCGAATATGAAAAAGCTCATGTATTTTCCTCTCATTTTCTTCATTATCAGTAGATCATGCATAATTACTAGTAGATGCTTCAGAATTTTTACCTTTTATACCTGTGGCTGCGATCGTTGTTTCATCTCCTGAGTCTGACCCCAAATCTTTTTGAATAGCTGTAGCAATATTCTTCTTTTTTCCATTGTACTTCTTGGGTTTCAGCTCCAGATGCAGAATCTAGCAGTGTTCATCATCATGCCCATCCTTCTTACAGTGAGTGCATGAAGATTTGGTCTTTTGTACAATATTTCTCTTCCTCTCTTTCCATTTTTGTTTTCTTTTTTCCTTATTCTTTCTTGCAGTGGGTTTCGATGATCCCCCAACTTCTGGGTTCACATTCTTACCTCGAGCCTCTAGATGTGTAGCTTGAACAGATACCTCATCTATGCTAGTGGGATTAAACATGAGAATGGTGTGCTTTAAATAGCTATGTAGACCACCTATATACTTCAGCAAAGTTTTAGGTGAGTCTAAAGAAATTCCTAGAATCAAATCTCTTTTCCTAAATTCTTATGTGTAGCCTTGTACACTCTGCCCTTTTAATTGGCGAAGGGTTTGCTAGCTCATCATGGCTTGTTGCATATAGGCTAGTGGATAGAATTTTTTTTTAATTGCAGAAACAAATTCACTCCAGACAGAAAGAATTTTACCATGCTTCTTCATGTCAGCTTGTGTCTTTCCTTCCCACCATACCAAGGAAATGCCTCCAAGTCATAGGCTAGCCAGTTGAATCTTACTCTTGTCTGAATCGATGCTCTGCACTCTATAGTATGCATCAATTTGTCTAATCCAATTATCCAACTACTCTGCATTCAACTCTTCTTTTTATTTTCAGGGCTACTAGGAGGTGTGGGAAGTTTTTCTTCTTTCCCTTTGCCCTTAGAGTAGTCATGCAGGAGAGATTCTTCTACTCCTTTATCTTGTTTGGAGCTTGCTAAATCTTCTTCTCTACCTTTCTTAAATTCTTTATACATTTCCTCCACCATGGCTCTCATGGTCATAAAACTGTCCATGAACTGGGAGTCTGATTCCAAAGGACTTTCTTCTGACATTTTCCTCATAGGATAGACTCGTCCAATTTCTGGGTTAGCTTCAACCAACTCTCCTTCTCCTAATTTAAGCTTTGATCTAGTTAGCATTCAACAACAAAATCCAGCCCAAGCTTGTCTAACCTTAGTAACCTAGAGCTCTAATACCACTTGATCTAGAATTTATCATGGACAAACAATTAAAGGTATTACAGACTCATGTGCATGGATGTGCCTATGTTACTTTATGTAACAGATCGATAATATTGTGAAATACATAGACACTGAAGCAGTTAGAGAAAACATAATAGGCAAACATGTAAACACAACAAGTTTAATAAGGAGTTCACCCAATGCTCCTTGGCTACGTCTCCTAGTCCAGCCTTCAGTGGTGGCCTCTCCATTATGTTTTCAAAGAAGATTTTATACAATAGTGAGCTCAATTTGAGTCTCACTCAATAGATATCAATCAGTAGGACTGGACTTGGATCCCCCAAGTCTCTGGAGTACACATACTCTCCTTATTGAAACTCGACCTCTATTGGTAATAGTAGTATGAGCCCAATTTGAGACTCATACATGACAGGCATATACAGAGGAGTTTTCTTGAACCTCTCAAGCCTTCTCTAGAGTACACAGACTCTCTGACTCTTTATGGCTCTGTTTGGCTCGATGCTACCTTCAGTTCAGCTTGACTTGCTTTCTCTATTCTCTGCTCTTAGCTTTCTATGTCTAACTAACTTCTTGCTACTTCTCTATCAGTTCGTGGCTTTAAAGCCAACCTGCTTCCTAACTGTTCGTTTCCGCTTCCCAACATTCTGGTTCTCCTGCCTCTATCCATTTGAATTCCTCTGTTCTGCATCATCATCATTGTGTAACACCTCATAGGGAGGTAGCCACCTGTTTCATAACGAACTGAGTGTCAGTTCTCTTGGAAATGTTTGAACTACCGTTATTTCCGTTTAACTCCCAGAATGCCCGTGAACATGATTCCTCTACCAACTCATCGTTCATGCCGGACTTCAAACCTTTATACAATTTAGCCTGTTTACCCCATTGAGTCCAGTCATCCATCGGATCGCATTTCCTTCGTCGATCTGGAGCCTCCAGATCCTACGGTCTCTGTCCATATCGGGCAGGTAAGTAGCATGAAATTTACTCGTCCGATGTGAGTAGTTTTCTATCTCTTCTACCAGACGTGTGGCACCTAGTGCGTGGCATCGGGCGGGACTCAGTTGAAACTACTTACCACTCGAAGCCCTTCTGATATCCTACCGGTTTTTGTGTGGGACCCGCCTTTCACGGAATCGGTGAATTCCATACGATTTTTGACTTTTCAGGTCTGGTTCGCTTGGGGCTTTTTCTTCTCTGAGGGGTTTACCCGGGGATATCACTAATCTTATATCAGAAACCTCCCCTATTTCTCAAAAAGGCTTCCTGTTTTGTTGTTTTGTGGCAACGCGCATTACCATGGGCCAACGGTCTGCACCCTTGACTGAGGGTCATCGTTGCTCGGCGCTGCTCACAGATTACAATTATTCGAGGATATTTCTGATAAGCTTGACCTTTGTAAGGCTTTGAAACTTTGGCATGAATTTTACGGAGTTATGAAAACTTAGAGAGTTCTTTAGGATCCAATTCGAATCACTAGGAAAGTGAAATGTCTGGGATTAATCAAGGACCTAGCCATCACTTTGTCTCAGCTACCCATGAAAAGCATGATGATGGATATTGTGGTAGCAGATGTAACCCCCAAGTTTGGCATGCTACTTTCCAGAGGTTGGATCATTACAAAATGATCTGTCCTATGCTACTGTCCTAGTCTTCAGAGGTGAGAGCAAGAGATTATACAGAGAAGCTCAGTTGGCTTATATCATTAGCGATGAAAGGAATCCCACTAATCATCCAATCTATTTTGTTGACATTGATTTTGGAGCATGTATTCTTCATATTCAAGAATCCCAGTTGGCCTCTAGGTAGCTTAAAAAACTAGTTTGCCAGATCGTTGAGGAAGAAGGCCCACAGATTTGGGACATGTTCTTTGGTGGGGCTTTCTCTAAGGAAGTTGTAGGGGCAGGTGTAGTCCTTGTGTCCCCCACACAGGAATACATTCATTTATCTTTCAAATTAACCTTTCAGGTCACAAATAACATAGCAGAGTACAAATCTTTGATTTTGGGCTTAAGCACTACTAAAGAAATGGGCATCAAAGGCCTGAAAGTCTTTGGAGATGCTGACCTCATCATTTAGCACGTCAATAAAACTTTCCAAGAAAAGCATCGAAGGTTGAAAGCATGCAGAGATGAGGTATGGAGGCTCAAGGATTCTTTTAATAATTTTAGCATTCCTTACATTTCAAGAATGAAGAACCAGCTTGCCGACTCCCTTGTTGTGTCTGCTAGCACGTTTATTCCTCCTTTGCCTCCTAAATTGACATATGAACTTTAGGTGAAATATAGACCATCTCTGCCGGATAATGTCAAATAATGGAAATTTTTTGAAGAGGATGATGAAATTAACAGGTTTTTACAAGTCGTTGAGGAATTTTCTGAAGCGCACATCGACCAAGAAAATGAAACCATGGAAGAATGCAGCCAGTCCAAGCTAAAAAACGAGATCGGTTGAGGAAGCATTGTCCAGCTGCCGAGTAACCATATACTAAAGTGATTGGTGCCTCTAGAGAAGTTGTTCGATCATAACGATGTGCCGTATAAGCCTGCCAAAATAGAAAATGAGTCTGTTGTTCGTAAACACAATATAGGGAGCCCAGCCCATCCGAAATACATAAATCTGTCCACTCATTTGTCTTCTACCCAAAATTCCAAGTATTGCACCCTCATGAAGCAATTCACTGATATTTTTTCCTCAGAATACAACGATCTTAAAACTTATGATGCAGACATCATTCAGGATAAGATTCCACTAGAAAAGAACACCATCCCTTTTAAGTAAAAATTAAGACCTATCAACCCTCTCTTATTGCCTTTTATTGAGAAAGAAATAAAGAAGTTGTTGGACACCAAAATCATAGTTCCCCTAAGGTATTCAAAGTGGATAGCTAACCTTGTGGTAGTAAGAAAGAAAAATGGAGAAATAAGGCTTTGTGTTGACTTCAGAAATCTGAACAAGTGCTCTAAAAAAGATAACTACCCCTTGCCTAAGATGGAACACTTGCTACAAAGAGTTTCAAGGGCTACAGTCATATCTTTCTTAGATGGATTTCAGGTTACAATCAGTTTTTTGTACATCCAGAAGATCAAGAAAATACCGCCTTCACTACTCCTTGGGGAACTTTCATGTACTCCAAGATGCCTTTCGGACTAATGAATGTTGGGGCTACTTTTTAAAGGGCCATGGACATAGCCTTTGTGGGAGAGAAGGACAAGTTTTTCCTTATTTATCTTGATGACATAAAAGTATTCTCTAGCAATCACAAAGACCATTTGCAGCATTTGAAGAAGGTTTTCCTAAAATACAGACAGTTTGGAATTTCGGTCAACCCAAAGAAGTCACAGTTTGCTCTAGGAGAAGGCAAAATTCTGGGACATATTGTTTCTGCTGAAGGTGTGAAGATTGATCCAGTAAGGGTTCAAGCCATTCAGACATTGTCCATCCCAAGGTCAAAAAGGACATTCAATCCTTCCTGGGTAAGATTAACTTTGTAAGGAGGTTCATTTCAAACTTTGTAGAGTTAGTAAAGCACATCACTTCCATGCTGAAGAAAGGATATGAAATAAAATGGACAGATGTTTTAAGAAGCTCTTTTGAAGCCATCAAGAATGCTATCATGGAAGCTCCCACTCTAATTAGCCCAAATTACACTAAGGAGTTTTGTATCTTCTCTTTTGCCTCTTATGATACACTTGCAGCAATTCTGTTGCAGAAAAATGATGAAGGCATATAACATCCTGTGGTCTTGTTCAGCAAAACTCTAAGGGATGTTGAACTAAGTTATGAAGTTATCAAAAAACAAGCTTATGCTCTACTAAAATATTTAAAGGCATTCTGAATTGATATTCTGCATTCCAAAGTGGTTGCATATGTACCTTCAGCCTCAGTAAAAGATGTCTTAATCAGCCAGGTATTTATGGTAAGAGGGCTAAACGGATTGCCAAATTCATAGAGTTTAGCATAGAAGTGAAGCCCACTAAACTTGTCAAAGGCCAGGGCTTGGCTAAAATTATGGCTGAAGAAAATTGCAGCTTGTTAGACATAAATTGCATGGGTCTAAATTCATAAGATCAACAGACAGAGGGAGTAGCAGAAAAGCAAAAGCAGAATCAGTCTCTCACCGAAAATCTAGCCACTTGTGAATGGTATTCTAGCACAGTTCATTTTTTGCAGAAGCTAGAAGTCCCTCCAGGGCTTAGCTCAAGTCAAGCCTGGGCCATTAAACTCAGATCAGCCAAATTCTGCATTAATAAAAATCTGCTTTATTGGAAAGACCCATCAGGAATCCTCCTTAGATGACTAGATAAAGAACAATCTGTGGAAGTCATACACCAGTTCCATTCTAGCATCTGTGGAGGGCATCATTATTAGAAAACCACAGCCCACAAAACCCTGAGGGCTGGGTATTATTGGTCTACTCTGTTTTCTGATGTGTTTTCTTTTGTGAAATCTTGTGACAAGTGCCAGAGGTTTGCAGGAATACAACAGCTAAAATCTCTACCCTTGAAGCCAGTACATGTCAATGGTCCTTTCCAGCAATGGGGTTTGGACTTTATAGGTGAGATCAACCCAGATTCCAGTGACCAACACAAATGGATCTTAGTAGCCATTGATTATTTCACCAAGTGGATTGAGGCTATACCCACTAAGAATACAAATCATCAAGTTGTCATAAAGTTATTGAATGAGAATATTTTCACTAGATTTGGTTGCCCAACCAAACTAGTCACTGATAATGCAACAGATTTCAAGGCAAAAGAATTGGTGGACATGACTGAATCCATGGGCATTCAAGTGGTGCATTCTACCTCATATTATGCTCAAGATAATGGCCTGGTAGAATCATCTAAGAAGAGTCTGGTAAGGGTAATCAAAAAACTGTTAGAGGACAACAAAAAGAGCTGGGATTCCAAGTTGAAGTTTGCGCTATGGGCTAACAGAGTTTCCATCAAAAAATCCATAGGGAATTCTCAATTTAAGCTAGTTTATGGCGTTGATGCTATTTTCCCTATCCAGTTGATTCTCCCTGTGGCTAAATTCTTGCAAGAAGAACAAGATGAAAAAAATGACATGGTAAGAAGAATGAATAACCTAGTTGAACTACAACAGATCAGAGAGCAGCTAGTTGAGAAGTCAAAAGCTCATTAGAAGAAAATCAAAGAAACCTTTGACAGAAAGGAAAAAGTGGACAATTTCCAAGTTGGCGACTGGGTTCTTAAATGGGATTCATTTAAGGAAAAGAAAGGTAATCATGGTAAGCTTGACTCCATATGGACAAGTCTGTTTTTCATCGCTCCAATTCAACAAAACAATACCTTTATCCTGCACAATCTGGAAGGAGGAGATGTTTTTGGTAGCTGAGTAAATGGGCGGTTCTTGAAACTTTATTTCATTTAAGGCTTTAAAGCCTTGGTATTGTAAATGTGTTTTTTTTTCCAGTTTTTATTTTCATTACAAAATAGACTCCATGCCCAATGGAACACTAGGAGGAAGATTTGATTTTGTTTTTATGAGAAAGGCATTATTCTATGATTGTTGAACCCTCATAGGGAGGATTTCATCCCCATAAGGAGCCAGTGTTAACCTTGTTGGCAAATGGCCCAAAAATGGATCCAAACATGCTCTTTAGAGTCTCCATAAGCTAGCAAAATCATGCCAATGGATCCAAAATTGCTCTTGAAGTCTTCAAAATCTTCTTAAGATCACCCAAAGAGTGAAACCACCACATGTTGAGAGCCCTTGAAAGGGCGGAAAAACACTATCGGGAGGCTAAAACACTCCAAAACAGTGAAAAAACAAAGTATTGCAGGCATGAACCTAACAACGCACAGTTGCTGTTAGATCTTGCCGATCAACAGCCCAGATCTAAGTGGCAAATCACAAACGGCACTGCAGAGAGGACTTGAGACTGGGCGCAAGACATCCCCGATCAGCAATCTTCGATGATCGGTGGATCACAATCGGTGAAGGAAAGACGATGGATTAAATGCAGACAGACGATAGAACCGAGCTGATGTGATATTGCGATCTCCGATATCAGCGAATTGCAATCGACGGGGACATACGCTGTGTTATATGAATGAACTCTGGTTTTGCGATATGCGATTGCGATCAGATTGCATTGCTATATTGCAGTGGAGCAGCACTAAGGGGCGGGGTCGTTATACATTCATATGCGCGATGTGATAACCAGACCCAATGGTTATATACATAATATTATATAATATTTGAGGTCCGCGCCAAAGCCATTTTTGATGAATTTGGTGTATTTTTCATTATATAATGAAATACAAAGGGAAGCTGGGTAGCGCCGATTGCGATGAGTCCCAGACATGAAAGGGTTTGGGAATGAAATCTATAAAATTTGAAGTTCGGAGGAAGCCATATTTTAGTGTATTTCCCATGTTTTTAAGTATTTCACAATACAAAGGTAAACACAGGGCTAGGTCACTTGCGATAGGCGACAACGACCCAAAGGGCGGACCCGATAGATATATAGCCATGTTTGAGGACCTTTGAAGTCCGAAATGAACAAATATTGGCAGGATTTTACAGTATTGCAGTGTTTTCTATGTAAAACAGAAAACACTCATTATTAAACATTTTAAAGGGAAAACAAAGGCTCGAATAGCCATTTCAAGATAGAGACAGAAGGCTGGAAAGGGAATAAAAAGGGCCACAGCACAACACAGCCACAACAACAAATTATCATGGAGCATCAACAACCCAGTGCAACTCATCAAATCAAATAGCATGGAGTATCTCTGGCACGAGAGAGCTCCCTGCCAGTGCTGCAAAATACCAGAATGAGGTTATTCTGTTGTCAAAAGAAGGAACCTCTGAGCCATGCTTGCCTAGTCAGGGCATCAAAGTTGTTGAAGAGACACAATGATAGATTAAGAGCTCTCGAGCCTTAGAAGGCTTGAGGGCATTGTAAACAGCTATAAATATCTGAAAGCAAAATGTAATAAGGGTTCAACCTCTCGAGATTGTTGAGACTTTGTTCCTTCAAGCTTCTCATCTTCAATCTATTGAATACAAGCTTCTTTTGTTGTTATATGTCCAATGTCCATTTTCTCTTCTGTTCTAAGCTTGCACATGAATAGTTTGTTCATGTTTTCTTTTGTGTCTAAGGCCAGATAACTATCATCTTATCTCTGCTTTGATATATTAGATTTGCAAGCTTCTTTTACTTCCTGTAGCTGGTCATTCATATGTGTTCATATATGCATCTGCTGGTATAGGTGGTATTCTCCATCTATTCGTTGAATTTACAAACTATTGAGCATTAGTGGTCTAAATCCTTGTAAAGCTAAGGGTGTTCATGCATGTCTTGAGTTAAAAATAGACTTGAAATGGTTATCTAGCTTCATCCAAACCATCATTCATTCCAATAGTTCACACAACAATATTGAAGCTTACATGTTACCAAGCATCTTCGATCTGCAACCTAGGAGAGTTTCCTGGAGTGATAACATAATTGGCACTATTACCGGGGAGAGGAAACTGAAGTTTAGCTTCCTTGGGAGATGACACAGATCCAGAGTTTATGATAGAAAACGTCTGGGCACTTTTTTGGTTGTAATCATCTATCTGGCAACTCTACTAGAGGCCGAACCTATTGGCGACTCCACTTCATAGTTCTGGATCAGTTTGTGAGCCATACTCAGAGAAATCCTTAGAAGTTACAAGCTGATCCAGTACCTAATCCTGAAAAAATCATCAGAGAAAGAAAGGTATTGCAGAAAGGAGCATCAGGTTCAGGTAAACCTAAACAATATTCTATATCTCTTCAAGAAAATCCTACAATAGAGCAAATACATGTTGAGAGTATAACATCTAATACTAGCAGTGAAGAAAAAATCTTAGAGATTCATAAAGTTCCTTATTCTTTAGGTTCTCTTTTTGTTGTAATCCCAAAGGAAACCTCACCTCCTATCCATCAGACTCCTCTAGTCTTGTCTGTCACTCCTCAGCCCTCTATCATTTAGACTGCGAGTACTCTTATAGCCACCACAACTATGGCAGGGCCACAAGCTCCCACCAAAATGGAAAGAATCATAGCTGCTAGGTACAGACCTCTAATACTGCCCACTCCATTGAATGCCATGCCTACTGGAGAATATCATAAATATAGGCCTAAGTTCACTGGGACTGAAGGTGTTACAGTTGAAGAACATCTTGAGTCATTCTATAGCTATGTTGATAACCTGGACATTAGTGAAGATGATGTGTGGATGGGAGTCTTTGTCCAAAACCTAGATGGAGAGGCTAGAAAATGGTTCAGAGAACTGACCCCAAGATCTATAGCAGATATTGAGGCTTTAGATGATGCATTCCTAAAGCATTGGGGAGATAAGAAGGATCTCCTCTACTACCACACTGAGTTTGGGAACTTAAAGAGGGAAAATGGTGAATTGCTGTCTGATTTAAATAAGAGGTTTAACCACATGTACAACAAGATACCAGCTGAAGTAAAACCCACCACTACCTCTGCTAAACTCACCTATGCCAGTGCTTTTGATTTTGACTTTTGTCTACTGTTGAGGGAGAGGCGATGTGCTACTTTGGCTTACATGCAGGATGCAACCTTGGAAGTGGAATCAAACATCATGGTTGCAGAGAAGCTCAAGGGAAATGTTGATAGAAGAAGACAGAGGGGTGAGTCTTCATCACCTTTAGATCCCAAGATAGATAAAATGACCAAAATGATAGAATCTTAGCCTTTGAAATCTCCAAATTAAAAGTTGAGCAGCACCCTAGGAAAGGAAGTGTTCCTAATACCTTTGCTCCTAGAAATCTAAATCCATATAGAAGAACTAATAAGCAGTTGCAGATTTTGCAAAGAAGAAAAGATGCCAATGAAGACCAATGGGTGAAGACCCCTTTCCAGAATGTAGTCATGGAAGAAGAGTAGTTTGAAGAAGATGATGAGATCCATTGTCTGGAAAACAAAGGCAATGCCTCCTTTTTGACCTCAACTGCCTATGAAAAGTCATTATTCGATGACCAGATTAACCAAGAATGGGATGGTGAGGCTGTTCTACAAACTGTAGATCAACAAAGATATAATGTGAGGTCAAAGATGAATAATGCCAAGGAAACTCCTGTTCAAAGAGCTATTGTCCCTACAGTACAACAAGCTAATAAGAAGAAGCAACCGGCAGTTGATCCCATCATCCTCAAGGCTCCAGCTCACGAGGTAAGAGGCCTTGACAAGTCTCCTTCTCCTTTTAGCTTTCAATCAGAAATTCAAAAACTAAGAATACTTATGCCTCTGATTGAACTAGTGAAGAATGAGTCCTTCAAAAGATCCATCCTCGAGGCCCTTGAGCCTAAAGCCATCCTAGCCTCCACTAACTATGTAAATCTGGAAGATGGAAAACTAGCTGTTATTCTCAGCCCAATGATTGAAAATTGTGCAGACAACTCCCCATCATTCTATGTCTCTCTGACTATTCATGATAAAATCCTTCACAACTACCTTTTGGACACTGGAGCCAGCCATAATCTAATTCCCAAGGCCATCATGGATGAGTTCGGCCTTGACATTACCAAGCCTTGTCATGACCTATTTTCTTTTGACTCTAGGAAAGTGAAATGTCTGGGATTAATCAAGGACCTAGCCATCACTTTGTCTTAGCTACCCATGAAAAGCATGATGATCGATATTGTGGTAGCAGATGTACCCACAAAGTTTGGCATGTTACTTTCTAGAGGTTGGATCAAGAGATTAGGTGGATCATTACAAAATGATCTGTCCTATGCTATTGTCCCAGTTTTTGGAGGTGAGAGCAAGATATTATACAGAGAAGCTCAGTTGGCTTATATCATCAGCAATGAAAGGAATCCCATCAATCATCCCATCTATGTTGTTGACACTGATTTTGGGCATGTATTCTTCATATTGAAGAATCCCAGTTGGCCTCCACGCATCTTAAAAAAACAGTTTGCCAGATCGTTGAGGAAGAAGGCCCACAGATTTAGGACATGTTCTTTGATCGGGTTTGCTCTAAGGAAGCTGCAGGGGCAGGTGTAGTCCTTGTGTCCCCCACAAAGGAATACATTAATTTATCTTTCAAATGAACTTTTCAGGTCACAAATAACATAACAGAGTATGAAGATTTGATTTTGGGCTTAGGCGTTGCTAAAGAAATAGGCATCAAAGGCCTAAAAGTGTTTGGAGATGCAGACCTCATCATTCAGCAGGTCAATAAAATTTTCGAAGCAAAGCATCCAAGGCTGAAAGCATATAGAGATGAGGTATGGAGGCTCACGGATTCTTTTAATAATTTCAGCATTTATTACATTCCGAGAATGAAGAACCAGCTTGCTAACTCCCTTGTTGTGTCTGCTAGCACGTTTATTCCTCCTTTGCCTCCTAAATTGATATATGAAGTTCAGGTGAAATATAGATTGTCTCTACCTGACAATGTCAAATACTCGAAAGTTTTTGAAGACAATGATGAAATTAACAGGTTTTTACAAGTCGTTGAGGAATTTTCTGAAGTGCACATCGACCAAGAAAATGAAACCATGGAAGAATGCGGCCAGTCCAAGCTAAAAAACGAGATCAGCCGAGGAAGCATTGTCTAGCTGCCTAGTAACCATATACCAAAGGGATTGGTGCCTCTAGAGAAGTTGTTCGATCATAACGATGTGCCGTATAATCCCGCCAAAACAAAAAATGACTCTGCTGTTCATAAACACAATATAGGGAGCCCAGCCCATCTGAAATACATAAACCTGTCCACTCATTTGTCTTCTGCCCAAAATTCTGAGTATTGCACCCTCATGAAGAAATTCGCTGATATTTTTTCCTGGGAATACAACAATCTTAAAACCTATGACGCAGACATCATTCAACATAAGATTCCACTAGAAAAGAACACCATCCCTTTTAAGCAGAAATTAAGACCTATCATCCCTCTCTTATTGCCTTTGATTGAGAAAGAAATAAAGAAGCCGTTGGACGCCAAAATCAATTCCCCTAAGGTATTCAAAGTGGATATCTAACCTTGTGGTAGTAAGAAAGAAAAATGAAGAAATCAGGCTTTGTGTTGACTTTAGAAATCTGAACAAGTGCTCTAAAAAAGATAAATACCCCCTGCCTAAGATGGAACACTTGCTGCAAAGAGTTTCAGGGGCTACAATCATGTCTTTCTTAGATGGATTTTCAGGTTACAATCAGATTGTTGTACATCCAGAAGATCAGGAAAAGACTGCCTTCGCTACTCCTTGGGGCCCTTTCATGTACTCCAAGATGCCTTTTGGACTGATGAATGTTGGGGCTACTTTTTAGAGGTCCATGGACATAGCCTTTGGGGGAGAGAATGACAATTTTGTCCTTATTTATCTTGATCACATAACAGTCTTCTCCAGCAGTCACAAAGACCATTTGCACCATTTGAAGAAGGTCTTCCTAAAGTGCAGAAAGTTTGGAATTTCGGTCAACCCAAAGAAGTCACAGTTTGCTCTAGGAGAAGGCAAACTTCTGGGACATATTGTTTCTGTTGAAGGTGTGAAGATTGATCCAACAAGGGTTCAAGCCATTCAGACACTATCCATCCTAAGATCAAAAAGGGACATTCAATCCTTCCTGGGTAAGATTAACTTTGTAAGGAGTTTCATTCCAAACTTTACAGAGTTAGTAAAGCACATCACTTCCATGCTGAAGAAAGGATCACAAATAAAATGGACAGATGCTTCAAGAAACTCTTTTGAAGCCATCAAGCAAGCTATCAGGGAAGCTCCCACTCTAATTAGCCCAGATTACACTAAGGAGTTTTGTATCTTCTCTTTTTCCTCTTATGATACACTTGCAGCAGTTCTGTTGCAGAAAAATGATGAAGGCACAGAACACCCTGTGGCCCTTTTCAAAAAAACTCTAAGGGAAGTTGAACTGAGGTATGACCTTATTCAAAAATAAGCTTATGCTCTCATAAAATCTTTAAAGGAATTCTGAATTTATATTTTGCATTCCAAAGTGGTTGCATATGTACCTTCAACCTCAGTAAAACATGTCTTAACTCAGCCAGATATTGATGGCAAGAGAGCTAAATGGATTGCCAAATTCATAGAGTTTAACATAGAGGTGAAGCCCACTAAACTTGTTAAAGGACAGGGCTTGGCTGAACTTATGGCTGAAGAAAATTGCAGCTTGTTAGACAAATTCTACATTAATAAAAATCTGCTTTATTGGAAAAACCCATCAGGAATCCTCCTGAGATGTCTAGATAAAGAACAATCTGTGGAATTCATACACCAGTTCCATTCTAGCATCTGTGGAGGGCATCATTATTGGAAAACCATAGCCCACAAAATCCTGAGGGCTGGGTATTACCGGCCTACTCTATTCTCTGATGTGTTTTCTTTTGTGAACTCTTGTGACAAGTGCCAAAGGTTTGCAGGAAGACAACAACTAAAATCTCTGCCCTTGATGCCAGTACATGTCAATGGTCCTTTCCAGTAGCGGGGCTTGGACTTTATAGGTGAGATCAACCCACGTTTTAGTGGCCAACACAAATGGATCTTAGTAGCCACTGATTATTTCACCAAGTGGATTGAGGCTATACGCACTAAGAATGCCAATCATTAAGTTGTCATAAAGTTCTTGAATGAGAATATTTTCACTAGATTTGGTTTCCCAACCAAACTAGTCACTGATAATGCAGCAACTTTCAAGGAAAAAGAATTCGTGGACATCACTGAATCCATGGGCATTCAAGTGCTACATTCTACCTCGTATTATCCTCAAGGAAATCGCCTGGAAAAATCATCTAACAAGAGTCTGGTAAGGGTAATCAAAAAACTGTTAGAGGACAACAAAAAGAGCTGGGATTCCAAGTTGAAGATTGCGCTATGGGCTGACACAGTTACCATCAAAAAATCCATAGGGAATTCTCCATTTAAGCTGCTTTATGGCACTGATGTTGTTTTCCCTATACAACTGATTCTCCCAGTGGCTAAATTCTTGCAAGAAGAACAAGATGAAGAGAATGACATGGTAAGAAGAATGAATAACCTGGTTGAACTATAACAAATCAGAGAGCAGCTGGTTGAGAGGTCAAAATCTCATCAGAAGAAAATGAAAGAAACCTTTGATAGGAAGCCAAAAGTGGACAATTTCCAAGTTGGTGACTGGGTTTTTAAATGAGATTCATTTAAGGAAAAGAAAGGTAATCATGGTAAGTTTGACTCCTTATGGACAAGTTCGTTTGTCATCGCTCAAATTCAGTAGAACAATACCTTTATTCTGCATAGTCTGGAAGGAGGAGATGTTTTTGGTAGCCGAGTAAATGGGAGGTTCTTGAAACTTTATTTCATTTAAGGCTTTAAAGCCTTGGTATTGTAAATATGTTTTTTTTTTCTAGTTTTTATTTTCATTACAAAATAGGCTCCATGCCCAATGGAACACTAGGAGGAATATTTGATTTTGTTTTTCCAAGAAAGGCATTATTATGTGATTCTTGAAACCTCATAGGGAGGATTTCATCCCCAGAAGGAGCCAGTGTTAATCTTGTTGATAAATGGCACAAAAAAGGATCCAAATATGCTCTTTAAAGTCTCCATAAGCCAGCAAAAACATGCTAATGGATCCAAAAATGCTCTTGAAGTCTTCAAAATCTTCTTAAGATCACACAAGCAGTGAAACCATCACATGTTGAGAGCCCTTGGAAGGGCGGAAAAACACTATCGGGAGGCTAAAACACTCCAAAACAGTGAAAAAGCAGAGTATTGCAGACATGAACCTAGCAACGCACAGCTGCCGTTAGATATGGCCGATCAATGGCCCAGATCTAAACGGAAAATCACAATCGGCACTACAGAGAGGAGGACTTAAGACTGGGTGTAGGACACCCCTGATCGACGATCTCCCATGATCTACGGATCGCAATTGGTGGAGGCAAGCTAGTGGATTAAAGGCGGATGCGCGATAGAACCTGACTAATGCGATGTCGCGATCTCCGATATCGGTGAATCATAATCGGCGGGGACATACGCCGTGTTATATGAAAGACCTCTGGTTTTGTGATATGCGATTGCGACCAGATCGCATCGCTAAATCACAGCAGAGTAGAACTAAGGGGCGGGGCCGTTATACATTCATATGTGCGATGCGATAACCAGACCCGACAGTTATATACATAATATTATATAATATTTGAGGTCCGTGCCGAAGCCATTTTTAATGCATTTTTTGTATTTTTCATTATATAATGAAATACAAAGGGAAGCTTGGCAGCACCAATTGTGATGAGTCCCAGACCCAAAAGGGTTCGGGAATGAAATCTATAAAATTTGAAGTCCAGAGGAAGCCATATTTTAGTGTATTTCCCATGTTTTTAAGTATTTCACAATATAAAGGGAAACATAGGTCCAGGCCACTTGTGATAGGTGACAGTGATCCAAATGGCAGACCCAAAAGATATATATGCCATGTTTGAGGACTTTTGAAGTCCGAAAGGAACAGATATTGGTGGGATTTTACAGTATTGCAGTGTTTTCTATGTAAAAAATAAAACACTCATTATTAAACATTCTAAAGGGAAAATAGAGGCCCTAATAGCCATTTCAAGATACAGACAGAAGGCTAGAAAGGGAATAAAAAGGGCCACAGTGCAACACAACCACAACAACAAATGATCATGGAGCATCAACAGCCCAATGCAGCTCATCAAAACAAACATCATGGAGTATCTCTGACAAGAGAGAGCTCCCTTCCAACACTGCAAAATACCAGAATGAGGTTATTCTGCTGTCAGAAGAAGGAACCTTTGAGCCATGCTTGCCTAGTCAAGGCATCAAAGTTGTTGAAGAGACCCAGGGATAGATTAAGACCTCTCAAGCCTTAGAAGGCTCGAGAGCATTGTAAAGAGCTATAAATATATGAAAGCAAAATGTAATAAGGGTTCAACCTCTGGAGATTGTTGGGACTCTGTTCCTTCAAGCTTCTCATCTTCATTCTAGTGAATACAAGCTTCTTTTGTTGTTATATGTTCAATGTCCATTTTCTCTTCTGTTCTAAGCTTGCACTTGAACAATTTGTTCATGTTTTATTTTATGTCTAAGGCTAGATAACTGTCATCTTATCTCTACTTTGATAAATTAGATTTGCAATATTCTTTTATGTCATGTCGCTAGCCATTCAAATGTGTTCCTATATGCATCTACTGGTATAGGCAGTATTCTCCATCTATTCATTGAATTTATAAACTATTGAGCATTAGTGGTCTAAATCCTTGTAAAGCTGAGGGTGTTCATGCATGTCTTGAGTTGAAAATAGAGTTGAAATGGTTGTCTGGATTGATCCAAACCATCATTCATTCAATTAGTTTAGAGAACAATATTGAAGATTACATGTTACCAGGCATCTTCGATCTGCAACCTAGGAGAGTTTCCTGGAGTGAAAATAGGTCCATTTACGAAGTGGGGCATTGATTTTACTACTTGTAATCCGCCTTCAGCAGGGAATCACAAGTACATAATTGTGGTTGTAGACTACTTTACAAAGTGGGCTGAGGCCATGCCTAATTTAAAAAAAAATAGTGAGACAGCAGCCTTGTTTCTCTTCAACTAGGTTATTTCACGATTTGGTATCCCAAGAGAGATTGTCACTGACGATGGAAGTCACTTCCAAAATCAACTGATGACCGAATTGGCTCTCAACTTGGGCTTTCAGCAGGAGCACTCATCTCCATATTATCCTCAGGCCAATGGGCAGGTTGAAGCCGTGAATAAATCCCTTAAGACCATCCTGTAAAGGACAATTGATAAAACTCGACCCAATTGGAACATCATGTTGTACCCGACGCTTTGGGCATATTGAACCTCAGTTAAGATTACCACTGGTTTTACTCCTTTTCAACTAGTTTACGGGTTGGAATCTATCTTCCCTATCAAATGTGAAATTCTGTCCCTTAAGCTAGTTGTAGAACTTCTTCCGGAGACATCTAGTCTCGAAGAATGCCTCGTTCATTTGGAACATCTTGATGAGCAGCGTCGAGATGCAGCCATAATAAATGAAGCCCATAAGAAGAGGATTAAAACTCAATATGATAAAGTTGTCTGTCCTCGGGCTTTTTCTGAAGGCGACCATGTCTTAGTCTAACCAAGACAAAGACGCCCTAGGGGCAGGCAAGTTCAAATCTATGTGGTATGGTCCCTTTATAGTCAAGTGTGTTTTGGAAAAAGGGGCTTATGAATTAATTGATTTTCAAGGGAACAAGCTGGCGGAGCCTAGAAATGGGCTCTACCTTAAGAAGTATTTTGCTTAGGCTTTGGACGAGCAATTGCTTGTTTTTATATATTGTATCTTTGTACATATTTGTTTGGTGTTTTTGTGATATCAATATTTTTTGATCTTCTTTGGCAGGTATTGATGGACGATTCGATATATTTCGGATTTGCCGATGGTGCAAGTAGGCACACTCAGAATCTTGCTTCCACGGCTTGGGTAATTTATTATCCATCTGGCTAGTTGATGGTGTCAAGGGGAGTATGTATTGTCCCTTCTTCGAAAAACATTGCCGAATATACTGTCGTTCTTAATTTACTATCCGAAGCAATATCTTATGGGATCGATTTGTTGGTAGTTTATCTAGACTCACAACTGGTGGTGTCGCGGCTAAATAACACTTATTGGTTTTGCAATCCTTACTTATATCGCCAATTTTTTAGAGTGAGAGTGTTGCAACGATAATTTATTTATATCAAATACGTTCACATTCCACAATTTGAGAATTCATTAGCAGACTCTATTGCTAATCAAGCATTGGATTGACACATTAGTCATTCATCAAACTAAATAACATAAAAAAAAATTGAATCTGTATACATATCAGAAAATCGCCTGTAAATAGATGGAGTGTTCAAAAAATAATATACAAAATTGGGACAAGATGCCCTCAAAGTTTGAGCTTATGCCCATAATCATGTCTAGTCATACATAGATCTATCTATCGATTCGGCTCAGGATGAGCGACTAAAAAGTTAACCACAACGTTGGCTACATGCTGAAGTATCCAGACCTAGTCCCGTGGTACCCCTACCACACGGTGTTGCATCTCCTCAGGCAGGTCCTCTACAACTTTCATAGGCACCTGGTGAGTAAGTCTCACCAAGTTTCTTTGAACAGCATAAAGGGATCTCTCTTTCTTGGCTGTTGCCTCTTTGGCCCTTCTTCCACGATGCCTGTGCCTTGGAAATCTGTCAGGTCTCACTGGACCCACATCTAGAACATGGTCATTATATTTTGTCAATATTTTGTCTCATCAAAAATATTTTTTCTAATTTCATTTCATATTAAAAAATCCAAAAAACCTTTAAAAACTCACAAAAACTTAAAAATTGTTACCTATGTCTCCCCATGTCGCATTTGGTGATAACACTAAGTCTGGATCTCCTCGGAAATCCATGTCAGCATATGTGTAGTCATTGACCACGATGATATGTTGATCCCACTAGGTGAAAAACTCATCATCAAAGGTCATTCTGGGCACATCACTGCCCCCAAGGCGCTTCATCAGGTCTGCCCATCTACCCATTCGTGGATCTCTAGGGCTGCTGATGGACACTGATACCTTGGGACGTAGCCCAGGTACCTTCTCGAAGAAGAATGAACACAAGATGGTTCCATATCCAAAATTCTTCATTTGACCCTTCTATATAGAGGTCAATTGACTCTTCATGTTATTCAGAAGAGGAGTGCACCAGTCAAATACTGTGGTAAGACATTCCACTGCCAAGCTCATAGATACTCGTGACGCCTGATGCAAGGAAGCTAACCCATTTACCCGTGCAATGGTAAATAGAAAAATCCTCAAGGATAGAATTTCCACATGTTTGATTGGAATTTGACTTCCAATCTTCTCTGGATGTCCAGGACAATATATATGGACATAGTCTTCCACCGAAAGACTACCCCTTGTCCTGCTTGTCGAATGCATGATCTCCTCTCTTCGGGAGAGACTGGTAATGAAATAGATATCTTCAACCTCAATCTGTAGAGGCATCTGGTCGATCATGAAAGCGTCATCCTTTGTGCTCCAGTAGTGGATCAAAGGTTCTAGCAAGTGCATATTGGCTTTCATATTTGGCACTTTGAAGAATTTGAGTAAGCCACAACCTCTTAGAGCATCCAATGCATTTTGGTCATTCATTACCTCATTATCTATAACGGTATGCTCTTTTTCGCTCTAAGTGATAGTCATCCTGCAAAAAATTGAAGTTTCAACCATTAATTTATATGTTAAAACGTTAACTCGAGTACACGCAAGTTCCCTTTACACACAGTCGCATGTAGGGCTGTCATATACGCGGGTTACTCACATCCAACCTGCGTGCAAGTAGAGTTGAATTTTTGGGCAGTTTCCCATGGTCAAAACTTTGAAAAAAACTTTTAAAAACTATCATAAAGAATTAAAAGTAGGATTTGAGGATTACCTAGAGACTTCGGGGTGATTCGAATGGTCCAATTGTTTAGAGGAAAGCTTGCTTCGTTTTGCTCCACAACTCTTTGCTCCAAATAGAAATGAAAAAACTGTGAGTCCAAAAGTCATTATATAACTTTGAAATTGCAAAATATTTTTTCGAAAATTGATTTTTGTCTCATGGATTTTTTGACCTGTGGGCTTTGATTGTCGAGAGTGGGTTGTTTTTACAGGAAATTTTGGAGACTTCTTTGAGATGTTGTTTCGGTCCCATGACCGCTGACCCGTCATGGCAGGTATCGTTCTCTCACTGGCATTTAGGTTAGGGAAAATTATTTTCCGCTGCATCTTGCATACTAGCCTCCATTCAGCGATACATTAGCCGTAGGGTCGACCCCATCATGTGTTGGTTAGCAAACCATTTTCACTCACTGATTTCGAAATCATGATGCAATGGTAGAGCCATTCTTTACATGGGAATCTTAGTTAGAACCTCGCTGACATTGGTTTCCCATGTTGCTATATTAAGTAGGCTCAAGAGTCCTCTTTAGTCCCGCCATGACTGATGCGTTGAAGACACATTCTCCTTTCTTCCGCGCTAATTTCTGGCCTTATACCCTAGAGGCTCCTTTGTGTTGAGTTGTACTGCTGCATTGCATTTTGACTATTTGCACCTTTTGGCCTTGAGCCGGCTTCACTTGGACTCGTGTTTAAGCCACTTATTTGACCATGTCTTCTGCAAAGTCAACCATGCAATCACTTAGCTTTTGCAACTTGACGCATCCTTTTACCTATGGAAAGAGCATCCCTTTGAGTGTCCTTGACCAGTTTCGCCTCCTTGTATTGAGCATAGGAATGTTCCCCTCCCAGGAACTAGATCATATGTTTCTATGACACTCATTCTTTCCACTATACTATAGAATTCTTTTATTCTTTTTCCAGCTTAAAGAAAAAGATTAAAAAATTATATATTCCAAAAGAGCGGCAACACAATGACATTTCCATATTTTGTTGGCAGCTAGAGTTAGTCGTGTCGCCCTTGAACAAAGAACTCAAAATAAAGTCTCTCCTCCATTAGGGTGGGATTTAGTTTTACTTAGGAGCACCTTAACCTTGTTATTGAGTCAATACTCCTCTAATTGGTTACCTCTTCCAATCATATGGAGAGTTTTCTTATGCCTCTTGCATAAAAAACTTATACAGAGTTATCATATGCTACCATATAGTGATCATTGAGTCGTGCTTTTGACCAAGGGAAGTAAACTTGAGTCGACCTCTCTGCGGTGTCTCTTGACCTATTTTTCAATTGGCCATCCCTGGTTGCAATGTCATGATTATCATCACATCAGTTATATTGGTCCTTTGCTCATGCCAGTTTGAGAAGGTCTCAATTGACTTCTTGCTAGTGGGTCTTGTCCTTATCGACTACAACAAATTTCTCTGAGGTCAGATCTAGAGCCGCACCCTAGCCCTATTTTCATTATTGATAGGTCACCTTGTGCTAAACATTGATCAATATCATGGGTCTTTGACTGAGTAGTTTCCCTTGTGTTCGACATCAGCTTTCATTATCACACATTGGAATTCGTGCAGTGCTTTGGTTTCCATTTGACCCTATTGGTGGATTCCTCGCCTCTTTATCAGCTTTCATTATTGGTTCGTTCAGAGGGTTTCTATCGCATGCTAGCTACATCTTGTGTATGCTGGAAACGTGCTTTGGTTGGGTTACTACATCTTTTTTGTCCGATTCCTTCCACATTATTGGCCTACGGGTTACACTCGTGCTAGATTGATGAAGGATGCCTTAATGCCTTCCTTCTAGCAGATCTTTTCCTATCGACTACAGCTCATTCACTCTAGGAAAGAGATCTAGAGTCCATTTGGCAGTACCTTGCAGTTTGTAGTCATCAATGAAAAATTCCTTCGCTATCGACAGTGGGAAACCATCATTGTCTCCTGATTGATAGCAATTGTTCAACTTTAGCTCATTCATTTGCACTTGTTAGATTGTATGGGTACCTTGAGTCTCATTATCATTGTCGGTGAGTAGTCTCGTGTTTGTTAACAGTATACATTAATGACTGGTAATCAGATGATTTCTCCCTGTGGTCGATCTCAGATCATTCATTCCCATTGTGTAGAAATGTACCACGGTGGTCGATGAAGACTTCAGGTTGCATCACCATGTTTTGATTCACTTCTCAGTTGCTCCCGTTGCTGCTAGTTGACACCATCCACCTTATATGTTGTAGTTCTTCATAGCGACATCTTATATGCTGACATCCGAGTTGTGATGTAGTATCATTTTATTCCATCATGTTCGTTTGGTACTATCGAGATCAGTTTTTGACATCAGTAATCAACTTCATCCTTCAGCATCATTGATCGTCTTCTTATATGTGATATTCAGACATGTACTTTTTCAATCATGATCAGATGATCCATTATGTACTTTCAGATCCTTTATACTAGTATACATATTGGATCCGATTGTACTTGATATGCGAACATGCTTTTCTTTCTCTGAGCACGGATATGCCGACTTCAGACAACAGTTTCTTTCTAATCTATTTTGATGGCTTGGCAGGCTTAATTCTGGTGAAGTCCTTCTCAGTCTCGGCATGATTCTTTACATACACTTAATACATTTCCTCCATCATGTGCCCTTTCTGACCTCATATATTAGGGGGCATCTGTTATAGCACCATTTATCACTCTTGGTATATGTGATGCTTTGTTTATGGCGTAGAGAAACCCCTCCTTCCAGACTTAGTCCAAATATATAAAAAACACTATTTTATTCCCTGTACACTACTTTTCCCTGAGCTAAAAGCATGTACACGTGGGTCAGTCAATACCCAACCCGCGTATATGTATTAAAACACTTGAAAAAATTAAATTTCCTTAATTTTGGGTGGAGTTCTCAGGTTTTACTTGTTGATTACCTCCTATTGCCTATGGCCCAACTATTTCCCAACTGTTTCCAAACTAAAAAACTAATTGGGAGAGGTATAAATAGACCTTTATGGGAAGGCATTAAGGAGGAGAAGAGATAGAGTTATTATACTGAGATTATCCCTGACTGAGTCTGATGAATCCCTGTGCCTCATACACTTCCACAAGCTTCAAGAAACCCTTGTTTCCTTGATTATAGATATCCTTCCTTTTGCTTGAGATATCATGGTGTTGGTGATGGAAGAAGATTGTTCAAGTCTGGGATAGGATGAATTCAGAGGATGGTTCCGCTTGGAGCTTGAATTCTCTCCATGTTATTTATATCTTACTGCAATAAAATAAATGTTGTCTTGTTTCCAAAATTAACTATGTTTATGCATCAAATTATGTTTTCATTTATATATGAATTATGTTTTAATTTTTAGGTTTGAAGAACACCAGGAGTTGTAGAGGGTCTGAACCATGTGGGACCTACTCAAACGAAGGAAATCCAGGTATGGTCACTCGTATGTAGTTTGATAATATAAGTATCTTGCCTGAGTTGTATGAGTATTTCTTTTTTTAGTTTGCTTCTACTCTGTTGGGGTTCTAACCAAAAGCCCTAGGGTGCTTTCACCGGAAACAACCCCCCTTCAAATTTTGAAAGTTTCAAGTTTTGTTCCATGGGGGTAAGAATGGGCTTGCAATCCTGCATTCTGAAGCACTGAAGAACTTTTGCTGCATTCTTACTCTGAGAAATGAAAATATGATGTGGAAACTGGAATACTTCAACTCCACGATAGTAGTGAAGTAGGCCCAAGTCTGTCATCTTAAAACCTACATGTAACTCCTTTTCCACTTGTACAATATGATCATCATTGTTTCCAGTAATGATCAAATCATCTACATACATAACAAGAATAACCAGATTTTGACCCTGTTGACATACATACAAAGTATCATTAGATTCACTTCGTTGAAAACCAACTTTTCGAAGGTATTCATCCATTTTGGCATACCAAGCTTGTGGAGCTTATTTTAGCCCATATAAAGCCTTAATTAGTTTACATACTTTATGTTCTTGCCCTTGAAGTTAAAAACCTGGCGGTTGTGTCATATATACATCTTCCTGTAAATCTCTGTTGAGGAAAGCACTCTTTACATCCATTTGATGAACTTTCCATCCTTTTTGTTCTGCTAATGTGAGTATTAAGTGGATGGTGTTCCATTTTGCTGTAGGAGAAAAAGTCTCCTCATAATCAATGCCTTCCTACTACGCAGAATCTTTAGCCACAAGTCTAGCTTTGTACTTGTCAATTTCTCCATTTTGGTTGTACTTAATTCTTTAAACCCATTTGCATCCGATGGGTTTAACATTTTGAGGAAAATCAACAAGTTTCCAAGTGTTGTTGTCTTGAACTGCCTTTTATTCTTCAATCATAGCTTGTTTCCATTCTTTGTATTTTACAGGCTCTTTGTATGTGGAGGGTTTAGTACAATCATTCGTGATTAAGGTAAAATTTCCTTCATTCCTGGTGGACCCCTTTGCTCCTATTTTATTTTTCTCATCAGGCCTTACATCTGTCAAAAGTTGAACAACCCATTTTGGCAATTGATGTTCGCTTGCTTGAGATTCTGAAAAGTCACCATCATTATAAAGAGGATTAATGCAAACTGAGGTACATTAATCAACTGCAGATTATGGGGGTAGAGATTCATTGTCAGAAGAACTACTGCTACTAGGAGTTTCTGATGAACTGTCAGAAGACCCAGATTGTGTTGGTGAAGTAGATGGACTGGATGAATCATCTTCGGAGGAAGGAAAATCAAGTTCATACCAATTTTGTGAATTTGGTTGACTTGGATTGTTTCCTTTCTTTTATCTCCTTTTGTTTCCAATTTTTGAAGAAGATGTTCTATTCCTTCAGCACTCTTACTCTCTGTTTCATAAAAAATTACATCTCTATTGACAATAAATTTCCCATTTGACAGAAGCTTGTACCCTTTCTTCTTATCCGAATATCCAATAATTATGCATTTCAAACTTTGTGAGTCAAGCTTAGTTCTTTTTTCTTTTGGAACTAAGGCATAACACATGGAACCAAAAACCCTAAGGTGTTTAACTTTAGGTGTGAAACCAAACCATGCTTCATAAGGTGTGATTCCATCCAAAGAAGCAGTGGGAGACCTATTCCTTAAGTAAACAACTGTATGGATTGCTTCTTCCCAATAAATAGGACTTCAATTTTTAAAAGTTAACATAGATCTCGCCATTCCTAACAAAGTGCGATTCATTCTTTCTACTACTCCATTTTGTTGTGGAGTATAGACATTTGTAAGATGTCATTTTTTCTCATTGTCTCTATAATAATTTTTAAATACATTTGAAGTGAATTCTCCTCCACTGTCAGTTCTAAGAGTGCTAATCTTTTCCTTGACTTCATTTTCAACAATTTGTCGAAAATTTATAAACTTTTCAAATGCCTCTAACTTATGCTTCAAGAAGTAAACCCATGTCATTATACTGAAATCATCAATAAAGAGTAAGAAATATTTGCAGCTTCCTAGAGAAGCTTGCAAGGGTCCACAAATGTCACTTTGTACTAATTGAAAACACATGTTTGCTCGCCATGAGCTTGTCGGGAAAGGTTCTCGACTTTGTTTTCCATAAATGCAAGCTTCACATCTTGCATGTTCTTTCTTGAAGGTAGGAAGTCCCTTAACCATTCCTTGTTTTTGTAGTTGAGAGAGACTGTCAAAGTTTAGATGTCCATATCTCACATGCCATAATCTGATAGGTGAAATGTTTGTGCTCGCTGCTCCTACAAAATCAGAATTCCTTGGAATAACTGTTCCTTTCATCCTTAACAATTTTCCATCTTCGTAGCTTGTCATCATTGTTTTCATGTTCTGTTTGATTGAATTAATTTTAACTAGGCCATCCTCCAAAACCGCCTAATGTCGAGCTTGTCAGATCGAGACTAAAGACAACAAATTCTTCTTAAAGGTGGGTATAGACCATACATTTGAAATCAATCTTTCTCCAATATCAGG
Source organism: Pinus taeda (assembly GCA_000404065.3). Lineage (NCBI taxonomy): Eukaryota > Viridiplantae > Streptophyta > Pinopsida > Pinales > Pinaceae > Pinus > Pinus taeda. Next base: position 129,540 of record APFE031011103.1, read on the forward strand.
AAAATAAACTTTAACAACACCTTTTCCATAAGGAGTATGTTTTGTATTATCAGCAAGAAAGATTGAACTAAGGTGGCATGGTTGGAAGTTCCAAAAGAAGTCTTGTTGAAAAGTCATGTGTTGAGTTGCTCCTGTATCTAAAATCCATGCATCTTCATAATCACTTTGAAAAAATGTGGAAACTAATGCTGCTGATTCTGATATTTGACTTGATGTGAAGACATATTCCGAACCATCATTATCTTAGAGAATAGTCTTTCAGATTAATCCCATCGCAAGGATTGGGTCGAAATTTCGAACCAACTAATGTGGTTCATCCTCAGGACAAGGTGAGAAATCAATCGATCTGAGAGAATAAATAGCAGGATGCATTATTGCACAAGGTTAACCGCTAGTGAAATAAAATTATTTAGTTAGAAACTAGCCATTATGTAATAGTAAATTATTTATTATCGAAAAAGTCGCAAATTTATTAATTAAATAATCTAATAAAATAATAATATAAGAAGGGCTGACCTAGCCAATGGGACGTAGAAAACTAGCTGTTATCATAATAAATTAAGTGGCCATTATAATAGGTGATTATAATAATATTAGGTAAAGGTTTTTTATTATGTAATAAAATATAACATATTTACCAAATTAATTAACTAAAGTCTTATAAATTCATATAATAATGTCTTATGACTATTATAAATTTATATAATAATAATAGTTTGA
>APFE031011103.1:130279-143525 GCA_000404065.3 Pinus taeda
TTTAAAAATTATAGTTAAAATCTGTACAATTTGATCATGTAAAGATTTCTCAAACTCGAAATTATAGAATAAGTTTATTTTTACTTTTATTTTTATGTTGTGAGTAAATATTTTGTTGTAATGTTAGATCCAAGGGTTAAACTCACCCTCCCTAATTCTATTTCTAAGGTTTATCTCCCGTATATCCAAGGTACCACTCATAAGATTGCCCATATTCTTAGGAAAACTAATGTTTCTTCGTCCTTCAAACCTCTCAATACCATTAAAAATTCTCTTAAGTCGGTTAAGGACCCTATTGACTAAATGAGCTCAAAAGGGGTCTACCTTGTTCCCTGCTGCTATGGTATCCCTACATTGGAGAAATTGAGAGACCTATTAAGCAGATGATCAGTGAACATGCGGCATCAAACACTGAGAAGCATACCAATAACCTGAATAGGAATGATGACTAGAAGTTTAAGTAAAAGCGATTGAGATTGAGAGGCATACCAATAACGTGAATAGAGATGACGACTCGAAGTTAAGTAAAAGCTAGATCCAGCTCTTAATTTTTTTACCTATTATTCATATAAATAAATATTTATATTATTAGTTCTAGTCATAGTATTATAATAATAAAATAAATTATTCATTTCATTTAAACTTTTATATAAATCAATATATTCAATAATTGTATTATATAAAATTCTATAATTAATTATTTTCAAACTATTATTATTATATAAATTTATAATAGTCATAAGACATTATTATATGAATTTATAAGATTTTAGTTATTTAATTTGGTAAATATGTTATATTTTATTACATAAGTAAAAAACTTTTACCTAATATTATTATAACCACCTATTATAATGGCTAGTTAATTAATATTATTATGATAATCTTTAGTAACATATTATTATATAAAATTCTATAATTAATTATTTTCAAACTATTATTATTATATAAATTTATAATAGTCATAAGACATTATTATATGAATTTATAAGATTTTAGTTATTTAATTTGGTAAATATGTAATATTTTATTACATAATAAAAAACTTTTACCTAATATTATTATAATCAGCTATTATAATGGCTACTCAATTAATATTATTATGATAACAGTTAGTTTTTTTCGTCCCATTGACTAGGTCAGCACTTGCTTATATTATTATTTTATTAGATTATTTAATTAATAAATTTGCGACTTTTTCGATAATAAATAATTTATTATTACATAACAACTAGTTTCTAACTAAATAATTTTATTTCACTAATGGCTAACACTGTGCAGTGATGCATCCCTGCTATTTATTCTCTTAGATCGATTGATTTCTCACCTTGTACTGAGGATGACCCACATTAGTTGGTTCGAAATGTTGACCCAATCCTTGCGATGTGATTAATCTGAAAGACTATTCTCTAAATTATGGATCACAAAAGGCTTAGATCTAACATCATTATCTTGATCAGTGGCAAATTGAGCTGTGTTTTGATGGAACTTTCGAATTTATCAATGGAAGCTCTACAATCCTCTGCAAAATGGCCTACTTTGTTACATCTTCTGAAGACAATTTGATTCAAGTCTCTGCCTCTTCCTTCATATTGTCCTCTGCCTTTGCTTTGACTTCTTATTTGAGTTTGCCCTCTGCCTTGACTTTGACCTCTTCCTTGATTGTTTCCTCTGCCTTGAAAGTTGCCTCTGTTTTGAAAGTTTCCTCCGCCTTGACTGTTTCCTCTTCATTGAACGTTTCCTCTATTTTGGCTTCTTCCACGACCTTGTCCACTATATGCTGCTAGATGTGGATGGAAATGTCCTCTTCCTTTAGAGTTGTCAGTTGATGATTTACTTGTGCTGGATTCTGTGAAGAAGACATCTTCCCTTTGTTTCTTCTTCCCAAAAGTTTTGTCATGTTGAGCTAACATCTCACTTAGCTCATCAAACTTTAATTTATCTAACTTTCTAGTCACTTGTAGAGTTTCCAAAAAATGAGTGTAAGAAGAAGGCAATGCAGCGATTAGAATTGTGGTCATGAAACTGTCATCTACTGGTGGAAATCTTACTTTTACTATTTCTTGCTTAATATTTTTAGGCCTAGAGATATACTCAAGGACATCTCCTCCTTCAATTAGTTTTTGTTGAAGCAACTTAAGTTTTAGATCAACCTTTTTTTATTCAGGTTGTGTATCAAATAGATCTTTAAAAGTACGCAAAGCAGTCCATGCATCTGAGGCATTTTCAATATGAATATACATCTCATCATTAACTGAGGACTTTATAAGAGCTAGTGCCTTGACATTTTTAACTTCCCATTTTGCAAGTGAAGCTACATCTATGGGTTTATTAGGCTTAATGTCTCCATCACATATGTCTTGCCACAATTCATTATATATGAGAGTGGTTTTAATGAGACGTTTCCATGTTTTGTATGATTTTACCCCTTCAAGATTATCAGAATCAGAGAACAGATTAACTAACTTCGACATTGTAGTTTTGAAGTTTTGTACCAAAAAGAATCAATCACAAGGAAAAGATGAGCAACACGTCACATGAAACGCACCACGCAAAAAACGATCTATTGGGGCTTGGCCTTGACCCTCGTATAGTCATTGGAGGAGAAAATTGACTGAGCTTTGCACTTGGCTCTAGTCAATTTCTCTTAAAAGTTTACAATGAAATCATTCAAAATTTTATTGATTTACAACCTTTGCAATGTTTGATGCAAAATGTACTCTAACCCCTCCTCAAAGTAAAAAATTACTTTGAGTTACAATGTCACACTTATCTCTTCAAAAAAAAAATTACAAATAAAATCTCCTTATTACTCAAAAATTTACTTGCCCAAACATTTACAAATAACCCCTACACCTTATTACTCCAAAAAATACAATTTAGTAGTACATCTTATTACTCCACAAAATTACAAACAATAATTCCCAAAATACAAAAACTCAAATATCTCTCCAAAATAAACTATTCCTTATCTCTCCAATAAAAATTTACAAAATTAAAAAATACCTTATCTCCAGGTCCAGAGATCGAACCGCATCAAACTGGTGTTCATCGTGATTTCACGTAGCAGTTCCAAAGAGAATTCCATGGCAACAACGACAAAATCGATAATTTGTTCCGTTTTGGAGGGCCTATTACAGAGCCTCCACTTGTTGCTCTGATTTCGGAAACATTACTATTGTTTCTGATGCCCGTTTATTGAGAAAGCATGGTGGGACTTATTCAAAAAAGGGTACACGCAATTTGGAGGGCTTCGACCCTTTGGTGTTTCCTTTCTATTTGCAGGCTAGGATAATAATTATGGTTTCCAACTTTGTATGAGCAACCCCAGTGGAAATTATGGAGGATGGAAGGCTGCAGGGATTGGTGCAAACAATCTAGTTGTGCAGACTATGTTGAGACATGAATACAAGGATGATCACATTGCCTGTGTGGTTGCTGGAATCATGGCAGATGCAAACATTGTGATTAACAATACCAGAGTTCAGGCACAGAGATACACCTTTGCATACCAAGAGTCCATACCTGTTGAACAGTTGGTTCAATCCCTCTGTGATACAAAGAAAGGGTACTAGCAACCTTGAGGTCTCGAAATCCTCTGCTAGTAATAAGAGGGTTTGCCTCCGATGCGTTGGCTACCACAGAGATCAAACCTGGCGACAGTATTGTTTCAGGAATCCTAGATTAGCACTTACACAGAAGGGTGATAATATACTCCCTTGGTAGGGCAGCTACACAACAAGGGAAAGTTGGCTCAAATTTGAACGGGAGAAACACCAAAGTATGATTCCTTTGAAGATGATGCTGTGGATTTTGTTAGCGGCAATAAATATGCGTCCGCAGTGCCAGAAAGCGCCTTAGCAAAGTCGCTGTCTGGTTTTGCCGATGCGTTGTAAAATTTCTGTTATCTCTCGAGCAATGGAAAATTTATTGAACCAGTTATGCAGAAAATCACAAAAAATGGTTGCCGCAAATTTGTTCAGAACACTTCCCCCCTTATCTCGTGAAAACAGAAGCAAATTTTTGACAATAATAAAAAATGATTTTTAGATTTAAAAATCTAAAATTAATAATAAAATTTCCTTTCCTTTTAAACAAAAAGCTGGACAATTTCCATACCAATCATTTGTTGATCAATTCAATGGAGTTTTCCAAGAACTTGTAGAGCTGGAATCTCCTCTTCACATCAGCTGCATTATTGGAGCTCTGATACCACAATAATGGCAGAACTTTCCTCAAACACATAATTTTATTGATCAAAAAAGAAATTACATAAATTCCCAGAGTTTACACACACACACCAACACTCTTGCAATCATGAGAATGAGCTACATATAAGCTTAATTTCCTAACCTATTCTAGTTATGGACTACTTATTAAATTAACAAGTGTCCATTTACAATAAATGCCATTCTAACCAATCTACTAACTCTACTCCTAAATTGGAGCCTAAGATACGGCATTATTCTAGATATCATATCTTTTATAACAATATTCTATGTCTCCAATATTTAATTAAATATTCTAAATAAATAAATATTCTATCCTAACTTTGTGAACTATGAATTTTGTATTTTGGATCATCTAACACATCCAATCATTCTGATTCCCGCCATTGAGCCAAAAATGAGGTCAGGACGTTAGCCAATGAACCCGCGCCAAATTAAGCCAATCCAACAACCTGATTTCAAATCATAAAACCACCAAATTGCGCCAAGTTCAAACTTTAAACGTTATTGTTCACTTACAGGCGCTTCCTCCCACTCCATTCATCTATTGCAGAGAATGCTAAGCAGAGCAAGGGAACAATAACACAGTCCAGCATTACTAATTTTTCAAGCAGTGATCATCAATTCCTATTCTTGAATCCCATTTCTGTTCAAATCCATTTCTTTCCCCCTCACTAAAAATCCCATTTCTTTCATCCTTTTCTATTATAGAGTAGACAACAATGGCACCTAAGCAGAAAGAACCACAAAGATTCAACCTAATGGTGCACCCACCACTGGATTTGGATCATTTACCATTGGATGATAGGGATTTCAAGATCCATGAAACCCTCTTAGAATTTGATCTGTTTAATGTATATTGTTGGTGGGAGGACAAATTCATGGAGGAAATGGATGACATAGGCCTGTGGGACAACAACCTACCTTTCTATATCTTGCCTAAAACACAGAGTTGTCCAGAATTGATCAGGAAGTGTCATTCATGTTATAACCCACAACAAAGGGAAGTGATGGCCCCAACAGGACATATTTTATTCACAATTGATGCTCAATCAATCATGCAGATGATGCGGGCCCCATTTATTGAGGGAGTTGTTCCTTTTTCACATGAAAGTTTGATTGAAATGTACTAAAAGTTTGATTTCTCCAAAAGAGCTAAAAAATTAGAGCTTTTCATGGCCGAGAACACACCCCAGGCAAAAACCCTCCTTATATCTTCTCTGTTTTCCTTTACAGAACCAAACATATTGCCTCTGTTCTTTCCTACCTACTTGGCTATTATTCTAATCAATGGCTTGATGAAGCTATTGTAGATTTCTTATCTGTCCTCTCCATCAAATCCAATCCCTCAATCATTTTCAACTTCAGCCAATTTCTAGGAGATGTAATTCATGAATAGCTTGTCATCTTTTTCACAAAATAATTTTTTCATTATTCCTGAGTGTTGGTTTACATGTTTGTGTATTTTCAGGCAGACAGGTTTCAATTTTCATTTAAAATAATGAATGATGAAAGTGAGCCTCAATCAGTGATATTTTGGACAACCATGGTTATGAAATATCAAAAGGATTTTAGTTATAAGACATTTTTGGAAATGTTTGTACACTCGACAATGAGCCTCCTCAGTGGAACTACAAAACCAAGGATGAGTGAAGACATAAAAGGAATTATGCAGCTATTTGATCAAGCTAGAACTGGTGATTGGTACTTGTACCAAAACTACACTGAAATAAGAGTGTATGGCTGTGAATTGGCCCCATACAAGCTGCCAAAGTTCCTCCCCATGATGATCTTTGCATTAGAGTATATTAGACAGATGATCAATGCAGATGAGATGCATTTTGTAGCAGCCAAGAAGAAATCGCAATTTAGGATCAAATCCCAGCTTGGTCCCTTCATTTGCATTACCAGAGCTGCAAGAGAGGAGGCAGATAAAAGGCTAAGAGAGATGAATTTCACCCATAGCTTCTCTTGGTCTAATGACCCTTGGGGTATTATTTCTAGGAAGAGGGTGGAAAATAAATCCACAACCTACATCCACACTCAAAGACTTGAAATCAAAAAATACATGAATCAAACAGAGTGGATTCTAGATACATTACAGGAGGCCGAGGAGCAGGTAATCTCCACATCCAGTGCACAAACCACAAGGGCACAGGAGAAACAAACTACATAAGAAAGGTCTGAAAAGGGAAAAGAACCAGAGCAAGGAATAACAGGGAAGAGATCCAGAGAAGAGCAGTCACCAGGAACTGATATTTCCATAAAAGAGTTCAGATTGAGGTACAGAAAGAAAGCCAGAAAACAACATATGGTATAGATAAAGGATCACCACCATAGAAAGTGATCAAAATAATTGATATCCCAGATTTTTCACCAGCTGGAGGACAATCATTTCCTTCTACTTCAACTTCAGAAAGACAAAAAACTCTTCAAGTGTCCTCATCTACAAAGGTGACTAAAGAGAAAGAACAAAATGTGTTTGATACCTTCTGTTAACACTCAGGTTGTCCCTTGGCTCCTTAAGGGATACGACCGAGGTAACCACAGACCAAGCTTTGGACTGCCGGTCCTAGCCTACCAGCAGTCAGAGAGGGCTCTCTCTTCGGGATTTAGCTTTGTTTAGGAAATGATTTCAGGCTAGTTATTATGCACATGGTTTTTTGTTTGAGTTTGGCGGGATGAATGATCTATTCAGGCAGTGTAGGCATGCTGGCATGCGAAGCGCAAGAGGTTTAGAACATTGGGCATGGAGTCAAGGATGTGGACTGAAGATGTGTTTTCTTTGGCAAAGAAGGGACTACAGAGCAGGATAGCTACACAAGGAATAATATCAGGTTTGAATGAGGATGAAACGGATGTCAGGGAATGAAAGACAGCTAAGTAATTTTCATTCATGCTAACAGAGGGAACGTGAATGAATATTCTATAGGAGCAATTAAGAAATTCCTACAACAATATTCATATACGGAGGAAACTAGTGCAAATATGAGCCTAAGAGGAATTCATATTTATAGGCTAATTTAGAAGGAAAACATAGAGAAAAAGCAGGAATTGAGGGCAGAGCACGGCTAAGTGACATCTAAACTATTCTTTTTTCCTGCAAGTTTAGATCATGACACAGATATGATATAGCAAACATAGCAACTGTAGAAAGAGATGAGGAAAACTTATTAGTCCATGAAGAAGCACGAGAATTCTGTAATCTCAATCTTTAGCCAACGAATCCATGTATAGACAGTCCAAACACAAATGTTCCAGCAAGCTCTGTTTATTAAATTTCTTGGAGCGTACACAGCAAGTCTCAAAATGAGATTAACGATCAAAAAATCTCTCACCCTTAAAACAGTCCATAGGTTGGTTTAAATAGAAAATATTTACAGACTTAGATCTCTGGATAAGATCTCAAGGAAAATATCTCAAAATATCTATCAAACCGATCCAAACAGATCCGAAGTAAATCAGTGTTTGCTGCTAAATTGTAAAAAAATAAATGCATGAAAAACTATATGAGCTGCGCTGGGGCAGCTGGCATCTTGGAAAAATATCTAAGGCTGCGCATGAGGCAGCAGCCTCAAAAAAGTGTCATTTGAGCCATGCGGTGGCCTCATAGTCATTACTGCTTATTTGGCCTGCAGCACAGCCCTCAAATGTGGCTCGATACTCTGTATTTTTAATAACAGGGCATTGAATCCTTTAAAATCTGATATGAATAGTCTTTAATAGCTTTAACTATGTTCTGGTGAGTTTTAAAGGCTTAGAGCCGCCTCTTTGACTTTGATGAAAGTATTTGAACTATTCAATCACCTTTTTTAATCTCTTTATGGAAAAAATAGCTGTTGTAGCGCTTTCTGCAGGCTTCTGGAGGTTTCAGCGCCTTGGCCGATCGAAAGTGGAAGATGAACTGAGGAAATATTTCAAATGTCGGTGAAAAACTAAAGGAAGAAGTGTCATCCTTCCGATAATCTCCAAACCTGGAGGACAAGTGGATCAATGATCTGTCAACCGCCTTTTCCATCATGAATTCAGGTCTAGTCATCTTCAGATGCCCCAGGCACTAAAGTATTTGCCACCTCTGGAAAGTGGATTGAGGTCCAATTTCTAATAATATCCCAACAATCCTTGGCTCGTCTCACAATTGATAAAGGATACATGTAAAATGCTTCATGCCATTTTTCATAGGTTTCCTTGTAGGACGAACAAGGACTTCCAGTAGGATCGATGCAAGACGAATTATTGAAATCTTGAGCGCAAAAGTGACACCAGAGATGATCATCTGATGCCAGCGAATGCCACCACTGGCTCACGCACCCGAGTTTGACCGTGCATTTGGCACCTGTTTTCACTATTATTGACAGTAGAATTGCGTCCTGCAAATCTTCCATGACCAATCCCAATCTCTATCTCTGTGATGTTGCTCGACTGTCTTACTATCACTGGCTCCAGTTATTTATTAAAACTCTTTGATTAGCACAATCTCACTTTTTCATTCTTGGCAATCAAAAAATATACTGAGGAATCTGGAGAGGAAATGGAGCCACCCGAGCATTGAATTCTGGTCCATGAGGCTTGCTTAGCCTTCCCGGAACAAATGTAAAATCACCTTCAATTGAGCCAGAAGAAGTTCGCAGAGGACAACAGCTCTGATATACAAATACGTCACTGCCATCTTTCAGATATGGATACTTGCCAATAACAGCATCACCATGAAAATCATTTATGATAGTATCATTTGCTCGAATTATCCAATGTCTTCTAGCTAGTTGGCATGAACTTAACATTCCCCCCTCAGGAATTTTTTCTTGATGTAAAAGGCACATGCAGATTGAATAGAAAAAATAATATTCGTTACGGTTCTCCATTAAATTGCTGAACTCTGGCACAAACACTGCAGAAGCACGTACCTGTACACCATTTGTCATAGCCTCACTACATAGAGGCTCTTTTTCAAGAAATTAACTGATACTCCAGATATTACCATCTTTGTGAACAGAAAAATTGCCAACTTCTAACTGTCTGCCATATTCTTCCAACCACAGGAGCATTGCATCTTGCTGAGCTACATCTATTAATGAACTAGCGACACATGGCATCATCTCCCCAGTTGCAAAGAGGTTCTTAGTGCCAACATAGAGTTGACCATCGGAACAGTTAAGGAAGAAAAACTTCTTCATATTACATGAGGCTGCAATGACAATATGCTTCGATCCCCTAGGGGGTGTTATCATTGAAGTACAATGTTCGGTAAGTTCCAAAACTTCTTGCAAGGGTAACAAACGCACATTAACATGGGTATTGTAGAAATGATAACCTCCCATAACGCCCAAGACAGATAGCTTGCTGAGTTTGTGGAAGACCGCCATGTGGGATGTTTTGGCCATTGCATAAACGATACAGAATCCTTGTAGAAACAGGCAGTTTCCACCCAAGTTGATCCTCTGCCCTCCAAATGCAATTTGTCTTTTGGCTCAAACCGCATATTGTACAGCTCAATATGCTTAAAGAACATCCGAACGAGATACTCAAACGTGCCCACACTTTGAGAAGCAACTTTACTGAGTGTGCAGTTTGTTTCTGGGCAAGCACCGCCGATGGATTTCTCCTCTCTTTACTCCGTTCCATTGATAGTTTTCCACACCCTTTTGCACTTACAATTAAGAATTCGTATGAAGAGTCATCCATTGTAAAATCACCAATATTTTCATTATAGCGGATTATGTTTGAGGAAAGATGTCCTATTTTTTAATGTTGCAGGTAAGGAAGTGATCGAATCGTTAAACTGTTCATTTGTATCAGCGAGAAACCTTGAACCTTCGAAGTATAATTACAATCCCCTGCTTCCTCAGCATTAAAACTCCCAAGCAATGGAACCACCTGGTGAGAGCTCACATTTTCCAATTGTAGACGAAACAGATTCAAGACCAATCTCTGAAGTCATTTCTGGAGCCTTGACCCTGAACTTTCCTTTTTCAATCTCTTCTTCATGCATAGCTTCTGCCTTCAAATTTGATGTGTAGGAATGTCGATTAATAGTCTTTGGAGCAAACTTTATCGTCCCTGGAAAAGTTGCTTCTAAACTTTTTGCAGTCACCCTTCTTCCACTAACAATTATCTTCCATTCAACTGAATCTTATGTTGTTGACATTGTCCCTACTGACGGATTACCATCAATTAAAACTATCTTGCGCCTAGGAAAATGCATATTTACAGAACAAAACTCAATGGTGGTTGGATCTTTGTAGCCTTCCATTAATTTTAATTTGAACAAAAATGCACCTTCGTCTTCTGAGACCATAGAAAGCTGGTAAAAACCTTTAATTGGAGGACCTATATTGCACAGAGAAGCTTGGTAATGCATTAAAATAAAGTTTCCAAGCGGCGGTGAAAATATTAGAGCTTGCTTGTCCACACCTTCCTCAGGAAGCTGTGTACATGGGTGGAAAGATAACGCTTCAATGTGAGCTGTATTCAGGCATGTTAAGGGAAAAGAAACATCTGGCAAACCTTCTAAATCAGCTCGACAATTTATTTGACCAGAAATGGATATAGTATCTGGAACATCATCCCTGTCATACATTGCTGCAGATATGACTTCATGAATCATAAACAATATCCTCTGCTTTCCTCTGAACAGGTAAGGCTTCCACGCTGGCTATTTTAGATCTGTATGAGGTATATCCAATGATGAAAACCCATTCAATCTCGTAGCAGAAAGATTAGCAACACCAAGGTCCAAAGGAGTACCAAACGGCATTGAACTACTGATGAAGTTCCTCAGGGCATCTTTATCCACTGTTCTGGAGCTACCTGTGTTACCAGGAAGATCTGATGTCGTAGTGCCTGTAGTAGTAGAACTGACAGTTGCTGTAGCTGCAACAGGTGTTCCTGCAGGCTTAGCCCTAGCTGCAATGCCCGCTATCCCCAGTATTTGACAATGATTCGATTTTCAGTGAACTTGGTCTCAGACTTCAGATTGTCCAACTTCATTCTTGTATAAGGCACTTCTGGACAGCTACAAGCCACACATGGTTCACTTTCAAGATAATAACCATCAAACTCCACCAAACTGGGTAATTTATCCCTCCAAAATGTCTATCACATAGGACCATGCTTGTATTTATCATCGGTGTCCGCAAGGCACTCACTGTGCTCACAATGAAGCACTCTGTATCAATGAAATACAGTAAATTTGGATCTTTTATATACTTCCGGGCTATGTCTCCTTCCAACATTCATTGTAAAATTGGGAGATCCCTTCCTTTTCATGTGGGAAATAACCAGTAAGTTCAACAACGAAATCCTCAAATTTTCTATGAACACGAACAGAAAGACCATCAGGCAAATGGTAATGGACAGTTGTTGGATCAGGTAATAACTTCATTTTGCAACCAACAACTTCCAATGCTTTTGTGATTAAATGTATAGATCCCTGCATAACCAAACCACTGGACATTCCAATACCAACCATTTGAAGAATGAACTCTTGTGCTCCATCTTTTCTGGGTCTCGGTCATCACACTGGTCTGTCTCAAATGTTTGCAGACAAGGTTTGTGCCCTCCTTGCCTCAGTAGCAAATATGGAAAATATGGAACATTGCGGCCCGCACAGTATGACATATTTGGCCTGAAAACATATCGATCATGAAAGATGAATACCTGCTATGAGCAGGAGGCTAACAGTGGCTCCACTTGGGGATGGCTTTTCCTCGCGAAAAGTCAAGAACAGCAGGTCAGAATGCCTTAGTCTTTAATTGATGCTGCTATCTGCAAAATTCCCTTTGTCGGCTGCCTTATTAATCCTACCTACCTATCCTAACCAGCACTTACTTTGCTGTCAGGTGAAGTCAAATAACCAGTGCAGCCACTTAAGCAACTGAAAAAAGAGATGAACTGGCTCACTTAATGAACTTGGAAGCACTATTCGGTCATGTGCCCCCATGATCAAAATTGTGGTATAGAAAGGCCGCTGTTGATGTATTTGGTCCTCACGGAGAAAGCATGCTAAAGAACTTGAGTTAAGAAGCAGTTCCATGTAGTCTGTTATAGGATCAATAAAAACATCATGTGGGATAGCTTCTTCTGGGCCTTCTTGGTCGTTCATCATGTGGGATAGCTTCTTCTGGACCTTCTTGGTCGGATGGAACAGTTGCTTCTTTGGTAATAAGCCCTGCAACTAAATCTTCAATCTTTGCCATGGAAACATAATTATCCTCAATCTGTAAGTCAGAAGGTAGTACTATTTCCTCATGACTTGGGGAAGGAAGATTTTGAAAAAATTCTTCAGGATTGCGAAAATGATATGACTGGATTTGAGATTGCAAGAATTCAATTTCATTTTCATATCTTTCAACAACTAAATCAAGAAAAAGGTTATGCGAGCCTCCTGCTGTTTTTAACAACATCAATCTGAAAAATCCTTCATCGAGCTCAAATTTTGATAAACTCTCCCTGAATACATCTAAAGCTTTATCAAATCAAAGATCTTCCACGAACCCGGTCATCCTGTCTTACTGATAATGCTTTGGAATATGGACTATTTGGTTGTAGAATTGGTTCGTTCCTCAGTGGAGTCTTGAATGAAAATGAAGTGGAGTCGCCAGGTGGATGCCTTTACTTTGGAGTGCCTCATCTCTGTCCACCATCGAAGATCAGAACTAAACATGAAAAGCTCTGAAGAAAAGGAGCACTTTCTCCAGAAAGTGGGGTTTACAGTGATGAACAAAATGATTCAGGTCCCCAGTGGAGTCGCCATTATGTTAACACTCAGGTTGTCCCTTGGCTCCTTAAGGGATACGGCCGAGGTAACCACAGACCAAACTTTGGACTGCCAGTCCTAGCCTACCAGCAGTCAGAGAGGGCTCTCTCTTCGGGATTTAGCTTTTTTTAGGAAATGATTTCAGGCTAGTTATTATGCACATGGTTTTTTGTTTGAGTTTGGCGGGATGAATGATCTATTCAGGCAGCGTTGGCATGCGAAGTGCAAGAGGTTTAGAACATTGGGCATGGAATCAAGGATG
>APFE031011103.1:145858-164089 GCA_000404065.3 Pinus taeda
TGTATACCTATAAAAATTAGGAGGAGTCTCAAAAAGGTGGTTCACTTCATTTTCAATAAAGAATAGGCCTCCCAGTTTATCATATAAACTCTGTCCTAAGGGAGGCCCTGTCTGTTCAGATGTACTGCTAGATGAAGTAATCTGATTCTCAATATATGTTGCCATTCTGTTGGCAAACTGATCCTAGGAGACTAATTTTCCTGCACCAGTTAGGAGGCTGGGCAGGCCTTTTGCTTGCAGTTTTGCCAACTTGACCTTGAATTCCTACACATCTGTTGTGATCTCATAGCACTTCCTCTCCACAGCGTGTACATAATTCCTGAGAGTGAGCACTTTCTTGGCAGTGACAACGGCTTCTGTTCTGTTGGGGATACCTATGGCTGCCAGTTCCTCCTGCTCCTGCCTGTTTAGGAAGTCTATTATTCTGTTGGCCTATTCTGGTCTGTTTCCCAGCAGTGTTTTGGCCTTATTGATTTCTATATGTGCTTGGCCCAACAATTCCATCTGCTGATGTATCGTTTTTATTGATTTCCATTGTTGGGTGATGGATTTGCTTATTTTGGCCCATAAGATCCTTTTTATTTCGGCCATGGTTGTTTCCAGATTCAATTCTTTTTCTAAGGCCTTTATCTTGTCCTTGAGGGCCTTTATTTCTCTGGCCTGCTCTGCCATAGTTACCTTAGACTTGTCATATTTGGACTCCAGCTCTGCTAATTTCTCCTTGGCTTTCTTTATTTAATTGGCCTGGAGTTCCATCTCTTTGATAGCCTTGGTCAATTCCTCTATACTTGGATTGGCCTCTTGGGCTGCTGATGTGCCTGCTGCTTCTGTTGTGGGGGCCACTGTTGCCCCTGATGTTGCTGCTGTTGTGGAAGTAGTTGGAAGAGCTTGGGAAGTAGATTCTCCCTGTTTGCCTTGTATTTCTCCTTCCAGCTCTTTCTCCAGTTCACAGATCCTCTGATCCTGCTGCAATAAGAGGTCTAGCTGGTCCTCAGCCCATTTTTGCTTTTGAAGCTCAGCTGTTTGAGGGTGCTCGGTGGGCTACAGCTTCAATCGCTTCCTTAATGCATTGAGATCATCATCCTTCTTCTTCATGAGGGCCTTTACACCTGTCGGATCACTAGGATCATGCCCTAGATCAATAATGATATCCTCAAGAGACTTTATTCTATTGTCCTTGGCCTTAGAGGACATCCTCTCAATATCTAGCTGAGTGTTGGTGTTCTTTAAGGACTCTTTCAGCTCATGGGCTAATGTGGCCTTTTCTACCAAGGTGGCATAGACCATCTCCCCAGTCTGCTTGTGGAGTTCAATCTGGTCCATGGGATGTATGTCTTTAGCTAGGACCTCCACCCTTGTCTTTATGAAATCTGCAGCTGTCTTAGGCTGCGGCCCTTTGGGCTTAAAATGACTGAATATCATTTTTTATTCTTGGATGTCATAAACAGACATCAGTCTCTCTTGCAGGGCTGGTGTAGCATCTATGAACTGTTTGTATACCTCAGCCCTCAATAGCTCATTCTGAGCCTTTATTTTCTTAAAAGAAGCCTTGGTGCTCTTGGGCTTCTTGCTTTGTTGTGATGGAGAGGACACCTCCAAGCCAATCTGTAAAGTTTGCTCCTGCTGAAAGGAGCTTGTCCCTATGTGCTGGCTTCCCTCCCTGTCCTTTGCCGTATTGTTCAAGACATCTTCAGTAATGTCTTCCACCTCTGGGGAGTATGCCCTTTTCTTTTTGGCTTCTGGCTGGTGGGAGGATCCACTGAGAGGAGTGGACTCTTCTCTTTCTCTTTTTATTCCCCTTTCTTCATGTGCTGGGGTCTGCAAAACTGGGGCAGTCAATGGCTCAGTTTGAGGTGGTGGTGTTTGCATTATGGGGGTTTCTGGCAGCCCAGTCTGTGGCAGAATAGTTTGTCCTTGTTGCTGCCCTATTTGTTGCTCTTTCAGCTGCTCTGTTTGAGGGGCTGACTGTTCCTTTCCTGCTTCATCCTCTGCACCCATTATGCCTTTGCCTTTGTCTATTGTTGCTGTTGTTGTAGAAGGTGCCTGTGGTGCAGTCCTTGTAACCGAGGTCCCTTCTCCTACTGAGTGAGGCGGTCTGAAAGGTACCTGCTGCACATAATCCAGGTTAATTGTCTTCTCGAGCTCTTTCATATTTTTAAGCATTCTTTCTTCTTTAGTTAAGCTCTCAACTAGAGTGTCCGACTGCCATTCTTGTAAGTTGGCATATTTTTCTATGTGTGGGTAGTGGCAATGCTTAACAGCCAGGAGCCTATACTTATTTCTCCTAGCAGTGATGAAACCTTGAGGGTCATAATGGACCCATTGAAAACTATAGGATAGCTTGTATTTGTCCTTAAGGATCAAGTTTGCAGCTTCCCATCCTTCCTTCTTGTTCATGATGAAGGGGCCCAACTCATTTTTGAAATTAAGGTGGGCCTTTTTCTTGGAGTTGTGGAAGTGGGTGAGGTCTGACTGAATTAATTTCCTGTAATACTCCAAGGCAAACAACCTCATAGGTACATATTTGGGGAGCCTGTATGGACAAAGCTCACATCCATAGACCCTGAATACAGTATGGTGTTCATATAGGTACCAGACACCTATTTTATTATTCTTAGAAAGCTGCAGAGTTTTCTTTATCTCATTAGATATCCTGGGAGGAGGGGACTTCATCAGCATGCAAGAGATTGGGTATACAAACTGGTCAACAAATTCACAGTAGGTATAGGATGAATTTGTGACCTTGTGATAAACTGAGGTCCAGAAGATGACAGATCTTCTCTCCCCTCTATGATCCAGCCTTCTGATGTAGCATTGGAAGGATTCAGAATGATGAAACATGAACAGATGGTAGATGTAAGCTGAGTATCTGAAGAACCCCTGTCTATCCACTTTGCTCAACTGATCATGAATTTTATTGGCTATGAACTTAGCAAAGTTATACTTTCGGGCAAGGGGTTGGCGTGGGCTGTAAACAGACAGCAACACTAGCATGGCTTTATCCACATGCTCACTGTTTTGGTATCCCAACACATAGGCTATCATGTCTAGTAACAGCCTGCCTACATCATTGAAATGTACATTCAGATAAGGAGGTGGCCCTATAGGCTGGCACTCAGGTCTCATGAAGGTCTTGGTGACCTTTTGCAGCTCTTCACTGGTCATCTTGTCACTAGCTTCCAGCAAATAACTCATGGAGAATGGGATCAGCAACTCTGTCTGATCAAACTGTAACATCTTGTTGATGGACTCAGCATTTATGGTGAAGAGGATCCTCCCTGATGGAGTATTGACAGCTCTGTGCTGCACATCATAGTGTTCAGCACATAGGTGAATGATTTCAGGGAAAACATTCACAGCTGGGAGACAGTAATAGGGCAAGTTTGACTCCCAAATCCCATGTGTGCCATGCCCATCCTTATAGTCTTCCCTCAGTTGAATGAAGGTCTGCAAGAAGTCCCTGTTTCCCTCAAAGTCTTCAATGAGACAATCCTTTTCAATGAATGGCAAGGAATCCAGCTCCTTATTTGTTTGATTTAGTGGGGCCACACTGAGGGATGAGGATGCAGAAGCTGCCATGATATAATCTAAATCTGTACAGGTAAAGGTAATGGTTTGACAAGTCCTTAAATACTTTTAGCAGCAGGTCAACTGTAAACACAGTCTGGTGTCCTTCTTTCAGTGCAAAATGCAA
This sequence comes from Pinus taeda, assembly GCA_000404065.3. Classification (NCBI taxonomy): domain Eukaryota; kingdom Viridiplantae; phylum Streptophyta; class Pinopsida; order Pinales; family Pinaceae; genus Pinus; species Pinus taeda. Next base: position 149,553 of record APFE031011103.1, read on the forward strand.
GCTGGCTTTTGCAGTTTGCTGCAAATTTCACAGGGATGTGAATTGCTAATGGCAAGTTGCAGAGATAGTGATGTTTCTCTGGTAAGAATGCAGGTGGCCTGTACTTGGCAAAAGGGAACAATGCCGAGCACCTCGGGGGAAATTTTACGGTTTCAGCCCGTGGAATGAGCACTCCAATGTCAAATTATGGTTCAGGGGTGGTGCAGGTTGCTTGGGTTTACTTCAGGTAACAGGCAGAGCTGAATTCAGGAGTTTTACCAGTCTTTTAATGGTGAATTTTTACAGAGAATTGAAATGTATGGGAAAAGTGGGAAAACTGGCGAAATACCTGGAAAAACTGGCTTGGAAGCTTGCGGGCCGGGCTGTGGGGGCTTAATGCCGTCGAATTCTGGACTTGTAGCGGTTGAAATGTTGAATTTGATGGCTGGAGGACAAATTTCGCGGCAGCTGGTCGACAACGGCTACTTCTTTTGCGCGTGAAAATGACTGAAAACGGCTCATTTGGTCGTTTATAACGTTAAATTTGGAAAAAGTGTGCATTTGGCGCTTTTCCGCCGATGACGTCATGGTGGGGCCCGGGTATGGAAGTGACGTGGCGCTGAGGTGTGAGCCAGGGTGGCAGGACACGGTGGCGGGCATAGGTGAGGTGACGTCAGGATGACGTGCGCATGATGTAGGAGGGAGGGTGGTAACAGGGATGGCATTAAGCGGGTTCCCTACACCACCTTTGGGCAAAGGCGGTATCGGGGAGGGGGGCTCCGAACAATCCCACCGCCCGCCACGCGTCCCTGTACGGGGCGGAAAACCGCTTTCCCCGGACGCTAAAGTTCGGTAGGTCGGGGAGCGAAAAGGACCGCCCACCGTAAGATTTGGGCGGTGGAGATCGGACGGCTAGCGGGTCCTCCGACGGGTCGTGCAGGTTGGGGAGGGACCCGCCGGCCGATTAAAATATTTGCTTAAATACTTCGGGCGGGCAACCTTGGAATAGTGGGTTTTTATGGGTTTTTCGGGATTTCTTGGGTTTTTCCATATTTTCAAAAGGGGTTATGGGTAGGAAGGGGTTTTTATAGGGTCTTTCTTTGTAGATGAAGGTTTAATGAGTGAAATGGCTTGGAATAGGGAGAGAGATGAAATGGAGGTTCATCAAAGTGACCAGGTGTCATTTTGATCCCTTTTTAAAAGACCATATGGCTATAATGCCAAGGGGAGGGATATTTATACAAACTTTGGGGTTTATACCCCATGGTGTTAATACTAGTAGGGGAAGGGTAAGATAGGGGAGTTACATAGTAGAATTTAGAGGTTAATATGGATGAAGAGGGGGTAAGTGAGGGGGAATGTCACTGAGTTTGTTTGAAACACACTTAGTTTAGGGAGTAGATCAAAATGAAAAGATTTTTACATAGGAAATGTGGCCTTTAAATGATGAAGAACCTCCATGAAACCATAAATCTTTCCCTGCATTTTAACTCATGAGGGGATGTTAGTAACAAATGGGAAAAAGGGAAGGAAGGGAGGTTAGACATGCTTCTTTGTTTTTCTTCTCTCATTTTGACCATCAAAGTCAAATTTTGAACTGAATATCACTTCTGCAACCCCATCTACCTACCCAGCTACTTTGCCTAGCATTTTTTTTTTTGTTTCTTCTTGGAGGGTGCACTTGGACTTGCAGACCCTTTGTGTGCCTTTTCTTTTTCTGGCTTTTTTCCTTTGATTTTCTATCAAATTCTACCCTTATTTCTTCCAAGGTCCCAAATTAAACTGTTGGGAACCTTTCTTCTCTACCTGAACTACTTGTCTGCCAAGATTAGACAGTTTGGACAGACTTCTTTCTCTATTCTACAACAGGAAATTTAAACATGGCATGATCCAGATTAGGCTGTTAGACCATCCATCAAAATTGAGTCCTTATCAAGATATAGACACACCTTGTCTCCTTATGGAAATATGGGATCTTTGCATCATCAAAGCAGATCATATTTGGACCTTTTATAACCAATCATGAAATATGAAACCTATTGATATAGGTAACAAACACCTTCAAGGAAATCAAAATTAGGAATGAAATGCTTAAGAAGAGCACTTATGCTCAGTTTTGGAATCAAAGTGCAACTGCACAAGGCATACTTCTCTCTGCCTTTGACTCAGAGAAGGGCAAGATGCATATGGCATGTTTGAAGGCACAAACATCAGAGACTAAAACTCTAGTAGACTACAAGCAGACCTCATTTGAGTTTGATGTAAAAAATGTGCATCCAATTGATCAGCTGGAGATGCACAAGAAAACAGGTGAAATGATCTCATCTACTTTGAACATCACTTCCATGAATTTGTTTAAAATGTAGGTAGCACTTTCAAATGATCAGTTTTAGTTGAAGATGGAGAAAATTTCATCATTATCAAATGACACCAAGATTAAGTCTTTGGAAGACTTAATAATAAAAATTGGGTATGACCCCTCAAATACCAAGGCAGCTGAAGAAGTGATAAAGAAGAAAGAGCTAGACATCGCAGCTTTGAAGAAGCGGCTCAAGCTACCTGCTATACATGACCCACTAACCAAGGAAATAGAGGAAATAGAGAACATAAAATCTGACATGATGAAACTTATAGTGGAGCAGTCCATCAAAATCAGATAGATGGAGACAAAGATGGAAACGATGGTGTGGGAAAAAGAAAAAATAGCACAGATGGATACCCCTACAATGGAGACCCTTCCTCTAATGACCCTCCCCATAACTACTCTAGCAGGTACAACAACAGGAGTAGGAAGTAGTATAGAACAGTTGGAAAAATCTATGGAGGGAATGAATCTGCAAAATGAAGAAATTAAAAGGTTGGAATCCCAAGTTAGTGTGCTACAAGATCATATTAAAAGGGCTGAAGATAACCACTTGGTAGAGATGTAGAGAACAAAGGCATTGATTGAGAGGCTTCAAAAGTTAGAAAATGAATCCTCCATTGGGAATACTCTAGGTAGGGTTAAGGAAATCATTTGGCACAATATCATAGATTGGATGAATGAAATTTGGCCTAGCATCCAAATTATTTTTTAGCAAAAAGAGTTGCTAGAAAAAGCCAAAGAAGCAATTGCAGCCACCAACACAGAGTTGGGAGATATGCTAGAGACAACAAACAGAATTATCAAGTTCCTTAATGCAAGTAACAAATACGAGCTGGAAGGCTTGCGAGTGACAGACACGACATACACCATACTACACGTCAAAAAGTTGCTGACAAAGAAGCGTTTAAATGTGCAGCTGAAGGAAAAGTGTCAAGTTTTAGAGTTGACAATAACAAGTTTTTTAACAGAATGTAGCCTCTGAACTAAAAGGGTCTTCCCTCTCTATTTGTTATAAATGACAAACTCATGGACAGAGGGGATTATGTCCAAAAACTTCAAGGCATAGCCATAGATGCTGAAAATTTGTCAAACATGAAAGGAAGTATAACAGGAAAAGTTTTATTAGAAGCAATCAACGATCAGATTTACATCCAACATGAGCTGAAGCATGTATTTTTTGCCAAGCCATCATTTTCCAAATACACTGATGCTGATGTCGTGTACTGAAGGTTAATAAAAATTTAGATCCCTGAAGGGGAAGCGTGGAGTGACTTATGTGACTATCAGGAAGAAGAGGCAAGGATGACTAGAGTAGTCATACAGGTTTGAGTCAGCACTAGCCACGTCTGCAAAACCACTCCATTCTAACTAGCACTTCAGGCAACAATATTCCAGAAAAGGAGGGACACCTGTCCCAGTCTTCTCAGCGTGGCTACTCCTTAGTTACATTAGTCAATTTTTCCTTCATTGTAATAAATAATATATTGCCAAGTGTACAAGGCAAATCACTGTAGGTGTTGTTTAAATACTCCATAAATTGGGAGTATTAAGGGTTGGACCCTAGTCATTTGAATTATTTTTGTATTTGGAGCATTGTAATTTTGAGCTGGAGCATCAATAAAAGGACAATTTATAGGATACTTGATCTGTTTTGACCTGATGATGTTTTTCTCTCTGCGTTTAATGTATTTCTGTTTACTTATCCATGCATTTTCACTTCTCATTCTAAAACATAAATTATAGTTTAAGATATGTTGTTGGAGCACCTTACTGCTATCTGTATTTACAATCTTTGTGTTTTCTTCTGAAGTACGGTTACAAAATACTTAAATGCTTTGTAATCCTAACTGATATCATTATCTCTCATTCCATTTATCATTCTTCTTTAAAAGATATAGTGAGGACAGTTAGCTTTCCCTGTAAACACTCTGTAAAATTGATGTTACCACCTAGCCTGTGACTCCATTTCCCAATGGAAAATGTTTAAAATGATCCTTCTCCAACCAAATGAACAAACAAGCAAACAATATTTTCATTCTTAATATCTAGCCTAAAATACTCTAGCACTAAAAACAAAGTTGAAAACATAATTGTATAGAGAGAGCCCTCTCTGGGTCCAAGAAGGCTAGGTCCTGCACTCACAAGTGGTTTGATGTGTCTTTTGTGACTTTTTTCTTTCCAATATTCAAAATCACAGAATGATAACACCACCTAAGAAAACTTAAATTCCCGCTCAACCCAATATTAACCCGAATAACAAGCAAGGACAACAGGTCTACAGTGGAGAGACATCTTACCTTGCCTATGCTGTGGAGATTCAAATAATCAACCTTAGTCTGGAAGAGTGCTTCAAGATAATCAACCTCTATCTCCACCTGAGGAACTTGAAGAGGAAAAGGAAGAGAGTATCCCTAAAGTAAATCCACCTCCTTTTCCTGAGAGATTGATCCATCCTAACCAACACACCCAAGAAGAGATCAAACTTATGCGAGAATTGAAGAATCTATGTGTTAAAATACCCCTCCTCCAAGCTATTAAGGATGTTCCCATATATAATAAACTTATCAAAGAGAAATGTTTCGAACACCCTGGGAGGAGAAAAAGAGACAACCCCACCATCAATGTTGTTGGTCAATTATATGATTTGATGTTGGGGAGGGTGATGTGTCCAAAATATCTACACCTTGGAAGTCTAGTAGTAGATGTGCACATTGATGTCATCATTGTCCCTCATATCGTGATTGATATTGGGGCTTCCATTAATGTGATAGCTAAAAAAACCATGCTAAAAATAAACCTCCAAGGATGCTTGAGAAAGACCACTACAGTGTTGCAACTTGCAGATAGATCCATAGTGGCCCCTTGATCCGAGTTGGATCCTAGAACACACTCTAAGTTTTCATGAACTCTTAAAATTATGCCAAGTTTCAAAGTCTTATGAAGGTCAAGCTTATCAGAGATATCCTTGTAACAGTTGCAACTTGTGATTAGCGCAGAGCAATGAGGACCCTCAGTCAAGCAGACAGACCGTCGGCCCATGGTAACATGTGTTGTCATGAATTAGCAAAACAGGAGGCCTTTCCGAGAAATGGGGGTGTTTTCTGATAATCACATATCACCGGGCATATCGCTGGGCCAAACCCCTCAAAGAAGGAAAATCCTTAAGTGCCCGGACCCAAAAGGTTATAACATGCAATGGATATCGCGTCGATTCCGTTAGAGGCGGGATTCCACAAAACCAGTAGGATATCAGAAGGGCTCGAGGTGGTATGTGGTTTCAACCAAGTCCCGCCTGATGCCACACATCGATTGCCACATGTCTAGCGGAAGAGAGAGAAAATCGCTCACATCGGGCAGGTAACCATCGAGCTACTCAACTGCCCGATATGAGCAACAACTGTAGGATTTGGGGGTCCCAGATCAACGACGGGGACGCATCTCGATGGGTGACCGGATTTGATGAGGTTATAGAGCAAGATCACATGGGATTTGAAGTTCGACATGGACAATGAGCTGGCAAAGGATTCGGTTTCATAGGAATTCTTGGAGCAAATAGATATAACGACCGTTCAAACATGTTCGAGAGAGCTAACACCCTCATCCGTTACAGAATAGGTGGCCACCTCCCTGTGAGGCATTATATAGTGATGATTATGCAGAATAGAGGGATTCAAACGGACAGAGGCAGGGGAACCAGAAAGCCGGGAAGTGGAAACGAACAGTCAGAAAGTAGATTGGCTTTAAAGCCACGAACTGACAGAGAAAGAGGCAGAGTTAGTTAGAAGAAAAAGCTGAGAGCAGAAAGAAGAAGTTGAGCTAACCTGCAGAAGCAAAGGTAGCATCCAACCAGACAGAGACAAAGAGAGTCAGAGAGTCTGTGTGCTCCAGAGAAGGCTTGAGAGGTTCAAGTGAACTGCTCTATATATGCTTGTCATGTGTGAGTCTCGGATTGGGCTCATATTATGGTGACCAATAGAGGTCAAGTTTCAGTGAGAGTCTATGTACTCTAGAGACTTGGGGGATCCAAGTACAGTCCTACTGAATTGTATCTACTGTGTGAGACTCAAATTGAGCTCACTGTTGTAAAAACTCTGCTTTTGAAAACATAATAGAGAGGCCACCACTGAAGGCTGGACTGAGAGACATAGCCTAGGAGTGTTGGGTGAACTCCTTATTAAACTTGTTCTATTTACATGTTTGCCTATTATGTTTTCTCTAACTGCTTCAGTTCCTATGTATTTTGCAATCTTATCGATCCATTGCATAAAATGACATAGGCACATCCATGCACATGAGTCTGTAATACCTTAATTGTTTGTCTTAGATCAATTACAGATCAAGTTATATCAAAGCTCTAGGTTACTAAGGTTAGACAAGCTTGTGCTGGATTCTTTTGTTGAATGATAACTAGATCAAAGCTAAAAATAAGAGAAGGAGAGTTGGTTGAAGCTAACCCAGAAATCGGAAGAGTCTATCCTAAGGGGGAATGTCAAAAGAAAGTCCCTTGGAATCAAACTCCCAGTTCATGGATAGTTTCATGATCATGAGAGCCATGGTAGAAGAAATGTATAGATAATTTAAGAAAGGTAGAGGTGAAGAGTCATCAACCTCCAGACAAGATAAAGGAGTAGAAGAACCTCTTCTAGTTGCCCACCCATAAGACAAAGGAAAAGAAGAGAAGCCCTCTCCACCATCTCCCACATCATCACCTTCATCATCATCTTCTTCACACAAAGAAAGCCCTGAAAAGAAAAAGAAGAAATCTTCTTTGATTAAATTAGATGTGAAGTTTAATTTTCCAGTTTATGATAGAGAATTGAATGCAGAAAAGCTAGATAACTGGATTAGACAAATTGATATATATATTGTAGAGTGTAGAACATCGATTCAGAAAGGAGAAAGTTTCAGCTGGCTAGCCTATGCCTTGGTGGCACCGCCCTGGTATGGTGGGAAGGCAGCACACAAGCTAATTTGAAGAAGCATGGTAAAATTCTTTGTACCTGGAATGAATTTGTTTCTGCAATTAAAAAACAATTCTATCCACTAGCTTATATGAAGCAAGCTATGATGAGTTGGCAAACTCTTCGCCAATTGAAAGGGAAAAGTGTACAAAGTTACACCCAAGAATTTAGGAAAAGAGCTTTGATTCTAGGCATTTCTTTAGACTCACCTAAAAATTTGCTGAAGTATATAGGTGGTCTACATATTTATTTAAGACATACCATTCTCATGTTTAATCCCACTAGCATAGATGAGGTATCTGTTCAGGCTACACATCTAGAGGCTAGAGGCAAGAATGTGAACCTAGAAGTTGGGGGATCATCAAAACCCACTGCAAACAATAACAAGGAGAAGAGAAAATAGAAATGGAAAGAGAGGAAGGAAAATGTTGTACAAAAGACCAAACCTTCATGCATTCATTGCAAGAAGGATGGGCATGATGATGAACACTGTTGGATTCTGCATCCGGAGCTAAAACCTAAAAGGTACAATGACAAAAAGAAGAAGACTATTGTAGCTATTCAAAAGGATTTGGGGTCAGACTCAGGGGATGAAACAACAATCGCAACCACAGGTATAAAAGGTAAAAATTCTGAAGCATCTACTAGTAATTCTGCACAATATACTAATAACGAAGAAAATGAGAGGAAAACACATGAGCTTTTTCATATTAGAGTTATTTCCAAGCATCAAAAGATTGATACTTTGTTTGATAGTGGCTCACAAGTAAACTTAATTTCTGAAGCAATTGTAAAGAAACTGGGATTACTAACCACACCTCACAAAAAGCCATATCCATTATGTTGGTTATGTGATAAAGCAAAGCTACAAGTGACTAGACAATGTAAACTTAGGTTTTCTTTTGGATCAACATTTGTAGATGAGGTTGAGTTATATATTGTTCCCTTGGATATATGTGGAATTGTTTTAGTAAGTCCTTACTTGTATGATAGAAAAGCCATTTTCTTAGAGATGAAAACAAGTATCAACTCGTTAAAGATGGAATTGAATATACTGTAAGAGCTCATAAACTCAAGAATAGTTACACTCTCATAAACTCAGGGCAGATGAAAAGAATTGTAAATTCATGCAAGCAATTTTTACTGATGGTTGTAAAGGAAAGGAAACCTGATAAAACCAATGTATTTGAAGGTTGTAATGCTAAACAACAAGCTGATTCAGAAAAATTTGTTTCAGAATATGATATACTATTTCAAGAACCTAAATCTCTGCCACCCAAAAAGGAAATAGTACATGGTATTAATTTACAGCGAGACGCTCCATTGCCTAACATCGAAATGTACAGATTGTCCGCTTTAGAGAATGCAGAAATCAAGAAGGAGGTATAGGAGCTGCTCAAGAAAGGGTTCATAAGACCTAGCACATCACCTTGTGGGTCTCCAATTGTCTTGGTGAGAAAGAAAGATGGCTCATGGAGAATGTGCATTGATTAGCGAGCACTGAATAAGGTAACGATCAAAAATCGTTATCCCCTTCCTCGCATAGATGATCTATTAGATTAGTTGAAAGAAGTTGTTTACTTTTCCAAGTTGGACTTGCATAGTGGCTACCATCAGGTTAGAGTTGCAAAGCAATATGCATGGAAGATTTCTTTCAAAATAAAGCAGGGATTGTATGAATGGTTGGTTATGCCTTTTTGCTTAAATAATGCTCCTACTATTTTCATGAGAGTAATGAATGATGTACTCAAGACTTTTATTGATGATTTTGTCATTGTATATTTAGATGACATTCTTATATTTAGTAAAACATGGGAAGAACATTTGAAGCATGTAAAGCAGACTCAACATGTTTTGAAAAGAGAAAATCTTTGTGTTAAGCTATCAAAATGTGAATTTGGCAAAACATCTTTGAATTATTTGGGTCATATTGTAGGCGGTGGTGAATTGAAGATAGATCCCTCTAAGGTTGGAGTCATCGTAAACTGGCCTAAACCCAAATCTGCTACAGAAGTTAGAAGCTTCCTAGGAGCAGCATAGTATTGGAGAAAGTTTATTTCTAACTTTTCCTTGATTGCAGCTCCCTTACATGATTTAACAGGATTGAACAAGGTGTTTCTGTGGGGAGGAAAACAACAGAAAGCCTTTGATACCTTAAAAGAAAAGATTAGTACAACACCAGTACTAGCATTGCCTGATCATCAAAGACCCTTTGAGATTGAAACATATGTCAGTGACTATGCCATGGGAGCAGTGTTGATGCAGCATGGTAAACCCATATGTTATCATTCTGAGACATTTAATTCCATAGTAGTTAATTATCCCACATATGATAAAGAATTGTATGCATTAGTACAAAGTGTGAAAAAGTGGAAACATTATCTAATGGGCAAAGAGATAGTTATACATACTGATCATCAACCAATTCAATATTTACACTCACAAACTAAGTTGCAGTAATCAAGACACTATAGGTGGATGGGTTTTCTACAACAGTTTCATATTGTCATCAGATATAAAAATGGCATACAAAATAAAGTTGTAGATATGTTGTCTAGACCAATCATAAATGAATCTACTATACTTAATCATAATTCAATATTGCATGCAACTTTAAGTCATGACAAACAAGTAGAAGAATTGGATTATCATGTTAAGGACCAATTCTTGTATCATTTTGGAAAGTTATGCATTCCACAAAATGAAAGAGTAAAGATAATTCAAGAAGCACAAACTTCTCTAATATCAGGTCACTTTGGTGTAAGTAAAATAGTTGCACAGCTGCAAAGATTTTGTTATTGGCCAAAAATGAATGAGACAGTCTCTAGATATGTAAGAGGGTGTACTATGTGTGCTAAAGCAAGCCCAACAATAGAAAACTAGGCTTGTACACTCCATTACCAGTTCCTTCACATCCTTGGGAAAGTATTTCCATGGACTTTGTTTGGGGACTACCTAAATCTAGAAAAGATCATGACTATTTATATGTTATTGTGGATAGGTTCAGCAAAATGTGTATTTTAATACCTTGTAACAAATAGATTACAGCTGAACAAACAACAAAGTTGTTCTTTCAGCATGTATGGGTTCATTTTGGATTACCCACTTCCATTGTATCCGATCAAGATATCCAATTTGTTGGGAAATTTTGGTCGAGTTTGTGGGAATTGATGGACACCAGACTGAAGAAGAGCACAACTTTTCATCCACAAATAGACGACCAAATAGAGGTGGTCAACAGGACAGTGATCTATTTGCTTAGAGGCTATTACAGCAAGCATCCAAAGCTTTGGGATGAACATTTGTGTTATGTGTAGCATGCTTACAACTGAGCTAAACATTCTTCTACAAAGATATCTCCTTTTGAGACCTGTTTTGGTTTCAAGCCAAGGTATCCCTTGGATTTTGTCTTTGGTAAAGACATAGCAGTTGATGGACAAAATGATGTGGAGAAGTTAACCAAGTTCATTGAACAAATCCAAGATATTCACCAGGCAGTACAGGAACAACTGGAAAAGAGCTAAGCCAAGTACAGGCAAGGCATGATAAGCATTGGACTAAGCATAGTTTCCAAGTTGGTGATCAAGTCTGGCTGTATATCAGCAAAGAAATAATGCAAGGTGAAGGTAAGAAGCTGAAGCCAATAAGGTATGGACCTTTTAAGATACTTGAGAAAATCGGTGAGAATGATTTTCTCCTTGACTTGACAGCTTACATGCACATCTATTCAGTAGTTAATGCAGAATGCTTGAGACTGTTTGAACCTTCATTGATCGAAAATCCCGAAGAGAAGATTCAATTGCTTTCTATTGATGATCTGTTGCCTGAATATCCCAATGAGTTGTAGGAAGATATATTTTTGGACAAGAAGGTCAGAACTACTCGCAGAGGGGATGTTGAGTACCTCAGGATTGGACTGAAAGGTTCAAAACCAAGCAGTGCAAGATGGATAGAAATTGAGCAAGCAAGGAAACTATATCCTCATTTAATTGATGCTTAAAAACCAAATTTTGGTGGTCCAAAAGCTTTTTCAGTGGGAAGGCCATGATCTGAATTGGATCCTAGAACACACTCTAAGTTTTCATGAACTCTTAAAATTATGCCAAGTTTCAAAGTCTTATGAAGGTCAAGCTTATCAGATATATCCTCGTAACAGTTGCAATTTGTGATCAGTGCAGAGCAACGAGGACCCTCATTCAAGCGCGCAGACCATCGGCCCATGGTAATGCGTGCTGTCATGAATTAGAAAAATGGGAGGCCTTTTCAACAAACGGGGGTTGTTTCTGATATGCGATTAGTGACAAGTCGCTAATCGCATATTGTCGGGCAAACCCCTCAAAGAAGGAAAATCCTCGAGCGCCCGAACCCAAAAGGTTATAAAATGCAATAGATATCACGCCGATTCTGTCAGGGGCGGGATTCCACAAAACTGACAGGATATAGGAAGGGCTCGAGGTGGTAAGTGGTTTCAACCAAGTCTCGCTCGATGCCACACATCAATTGCCATGCGTCCAATGGAAGAGAGAGAAAACCACTCACATCGAGCGGCTAACCATCGAGCTACTCAACCGCCTGATATGAGCGACAACCACAGGATTTTGGGGGCCCAGATCAATGGCAGGAACACGTCCTGATGGGTGACCGGATTTGACGAGGTTATAGAGCAAGATCACATCAGATTTGAAGTTTGACATGGATGATGAGCTGGCAAAGGATTCGGTTTCGCGGGCATTCTTGGAGCAAACAGAAATAATGACCGTTCAAACATGTCCGAGAGAACTGACACCCTCATCCGTTACAGAATAGGTGGCCACCTCCTTGTAAGGCTCTATATAGTGATGATTACACAAAACAGAGGGATTCAAATGGACAGAGGTAGGGGAACCAGAAAGCCGAGAAGCGGAAACGAACAGTCAGAAAGCAGATTGGCTTTAAACCCACGAACTGTCAGAGAAAGAGGTAGAGTTGGTTAGAAGTGGAAGCTGAGAGCAGAAAGAAGAAGCCGAGCTGACCTACAGAGGCAAATGTAGCATCGAGCTAGACAGAGACAGAGAGAGTCAGAGAGTCTGTGTGCTCCAGAGAAGGCTTAAGAGGTTCAAGCGTACTCCTTTGTATATGCCTGTCATGTGTGAGTCTCAGATTGGGCTTGTACTACGGTGACCAATACAGGTCGAGTTTCAGTAAGGAGAGTCTGTGTACTCTAAAGACTTGGGGGATCCAAGTACACTCCTACTAAATTGTATCTACTGTGTGAGACTCAAATTGAGCTCACTGTTGTAAAAACTCTACTTTTGAAAACATAATAGAGAGGCCATCACTGAAGGCTAGACCGGGAGACGTAGTCCAGGAGTGTTGGGTGAACTCCTTATTAGACTTGTTGTGTTTACATGTTTTCCTGTTATCTTTTCTCTAATTGCTTTAGTGCCTGTGTATTTTGCAATCTTATCGATCCGTTGCATAAAATAACATAGGCACATCCATGCACATGAGTCTGTAATACCTTAATTGTTTGTCTTAGATCAATTATAGATCACCCCTAAGGGAGTTGTTGAGGATGTAATAGTCTCTATTGACTTATGGGAGTATCCTACTGACTTCTTAGTTCTCCAGCCCAAAATGAAATTCAATGGTTATCCTCTCATCTTGGGAAGGCCATGGTTAGCCACTACTGATGCTTACATTAGTTGCAGAGTCGTGTTACACAACATTTTGTCACTGTCCTTGTACTCCCCATTCCTTGATCCTGGAGGAACTCGAAAATGAACCCTACATGCTTTCCCTTTATGAAGAAACTCCCATTGTGTCCATCTTCATGATAAAAACAATTCCATTTTGCACCATTTCCCCAAACCCTTATGTTTTTCCCAGTTTACAAGACTAGCACTAATGACCCTTGTCTTCCTCACGCTGATATGCAGGGATTAAAATTATCCCTATCATCGACCAGAGCAACTAAGCTTTTTTCTAGTCATGCTGATCTTCTTATGGAAATTTTTTTAAATAAGGAGCCGAAGCTTCTAGCTCTAGAAGCTTCGTAGTGGAACTCTGGTAAATGGTTTGGCCGGATGGGGTCTAGAATGTTAGTTTGGGCTCCTTTCCCTATAAAGATGGAATTGCCTCAAGAGATAAAACCTTCTCCCATGAGAAGAGGATCCATCTCCCATCCATTCATACTATATAAACCTCCAGTTTTCCCAAGCACAAGCTAGTGTTAATGTTGGTGTGCTAGTGCTAATTAAGTTTGGAGTAAACAATAAGCTATTCATAGTTGTAGCTCTTTAGTTGTGTGAGGGAGAAGTGTGAATTTGGTTTAGTGTGAAGCCTAAAGGGAAGAGCCTTAAAACTATCATTATTCAGGCCATCATGGAATGCTAATGGAAATGTGTAGGAACCTGGTTTTGTCAGAGGGGAACAACAACGTCAAGACAATGGTCGTAATCTCTTCTTGATTCAATATATATGCAACTATCAATTGATTTCCTACATAATGTGTCATCTCACATGTTTATGGCTTAAATTTTCTTGACTTGTTAAGTAGGCTGAATTACAATTTGTCTATTATCACGGTTGTTTTTTGTTGTTGTTTACTTGTTTTAGGTGTTCGAAGAAGGAAACGAGAGATAGCTGGAGCGAGCAAGCAAGATCATCCTCAAACGGGATAAGCGTACTAAGAGGTAGGCCCTCTTAATTCATTGTAACCTAAGGAAATATTCCATAGAATGTATCGGTTATGGCTAGACCCATTATCGGGCTAGAGGAATTGTTTGTGTCTGCACTCATAATTTAACAACGTAAACTTTGAAACGAGAACTCATACGCTTCCCTGTTTCGTAGAGATAGCAAAAAAGTAACCCGATTTTGAAAAGGGGCGATGTAGAACACACATTTGTTTTTAGACATAGTTTTTGGCACTTTAAACAACAGATATGATTACCCATTTCGTAGAGGTAGCAAAAAAGTGACCCGATTTTGAAATGTGGTGATGCAGAATACACTTATTTTATTTCGGAGCATATTTTTGACACTTTAAATTTTCTTATGTATCAAATATAAATATTTGTTTTTAAATGTCAGTGATATTTATGCTGATTTTGAAACGTGTTGATGCAGCATACTTTTTTTTCAGAGAACTTATTTTTCACACTTTAAAATTTATTATGTCCAATTTTTTTTGAAATTATGATTACTAATTTTCAAGTTGTTTTATTTTTATTTTTTTAAATGTTGATTAC
>APFE031011103.1:171999-205564 GCA_000404065.3 Pinus taeda
AGTGTCCAACCCTGAAAATGACTTAGGAATTACATGATATAGACTATCCCAACCCATTCCCTTGCCTCTAGGGGTCGAGCTCATCATTCTAGGAGCTATTTCAACCAATTCTAAACAAAGCACTAAAATCTAGGCAATCAAAACAACTTGCCTTTATAAGGTAGGAAACTGATTCATTCATTAAATTTTCACTTTTTAGTGAATGAATCCTCTAGAAAAAGTAAATAAGTGCAAAAATTACATCATGTTTATCCAATTACATCAAGATAGATCAAAAATTACATCAAAAGCAAAACTAGTCAAAATGGCCGAATTTATGAGCTGGAAGGTGAAAAATTGAGCAAAAATCCTCTATGCGCCGCGGCAAATCCTCTATGCGTTGCGCCACTTTGAGGCTGAGTTTGAGGCACTTCCTAAAGTCCAAATTGATCTCAATATAGCTCATTGAAAAGCCCTACCTGTCTACTTTCCATCCCAAGTGGAATTTTTCAATGTGGATGTCATTTGCCCCTCCAAAATTACAATCTCCCAGGACTGCTTCCTGTGTGTCAAAATAGGGGCAGAGAGGTCATTTTGTGAGTGTTTTTGACCTCATGATGACTCAAAACTTGCCCAAACTTCTTGGAAATGCACCAGAAATGATGATTTTTCATGCCAAATCCAATGATGCAAACTTTTTGCAATTTGGAGCTCCCTAGCAAAAGAGCGCGCCACGTGGCGCAGCGCATAGGGAGAAAAACCCTGTTTTTTGTGCTAAAATTTGTCAAAATGCCAAAATTGCCCAAAATTTCTTGAAATTTGGGCTGGATCTTCTTCATTAAGTGTCATTCTATGCTAAAGAGGCTTTAGCCAATATCTAAAGACGATCAAGCTCCCTTTGCCTCTTTCGCTTCCTTATTGCCTTCTTTAGTTTTGCCTTTAAATTCTTGATTCATGCCTTGTAGACCTTGTTCCGTGCCATGTAGTGGAAATCCATGTGTCTCGGAAATGCATGGTCCTTATTGGCCTTGTACAATAGTCTGTCTAAGTGCATGTTAACTCTCTCAAGATTAGACTCCCGATCTCATTAATCTCTTGCTCCAATGAAGTGAGCTCAATTCTTCTCCTTTATGCAGCCTGGCGATTCTCGCGGATGTTTTGTAGCTCCATGATTTCTTGCTGATATTCAAGCTGTTTTTTCCTCTACTCCAAATATTTCATGGTCCACTTAGCTATCTCCAAGTCAAGGGATAAGGTTTGGATCTCTATTTGCTGCTCCTGGATGATCTCCCTAAGCTTGGCACTTTGTGGGCCTGTATCTGTATCATCATCATGAATGAAAATGAATTCAGTCTCTTGTTCACCTGAAGGCCCCTCATCTTGCATTGGCCTCTTGCCTTTGTCCTGTACCTGTGATGCTGATGGAGGGAATGAGGCCCCTTCCACCCTGGGTGGAGATAACACTCGCTTCGCTGCTGCAAACAAATGTCTAGTGCCCCTCTGATATGTGATGAATACCGGCACACTAGCGGTCTCATGGCGCTCAAAATGATGAGAAGGTCCACCTGTCTCATGCTTAACCTCTGATAATCCCTGTGAAGCTCTAAAGAAGTCACGAGAGATGAAATCATCCCAAGTGACGCCCTGCAATCCAAGCTGATGAACCACCAAAATCTTAATAAGAGCAAAATGATAAACACTGTTAAGTTGTTGCTGAGGGGTTTTGTGTGGGAATAGGGTTTAGGGTTTCACATTTGAAAGTTTTGGGAAAGGGAATTTAGGATATGGGTTTAGTAACTTTAGGGAATAGGGAACAATGATAACAGGGGAAAAAATGGAGTCAAGGAAAATGATGGACAAGAGTAACCTTGGTGGAGAACAATTTTTGAAACCCTATGCAACAACTTATATGTGAGGAATTCAAAATGATATGGTTTGATCATTTATTTGGAGGCTCAACATATCAAACATAACATACACCATAAACGTGAATGTTGAACAGTGAAGGAGGAGCTCAACCTACTTGAATTCAAGAGAAAATGGCACGATTTTGGCATTTGGAGGCCGTTCTGGAAATTTTTGGGCGAGACAGCTGAGTGCGCCGCATAGCTTACCCAATGTGTCGCGCCGTCCCAGTGCACCGCACTCCTTTCAAAATTACACTGTACAACTTCTCCCAGTGTGTCGTGCCTGACTCTCCAAGACCCATCTTGGTAATGTTTTGGCATTGGCACTTTTTCCATTTTAATACAACTTTGTTTTTAAATTTCCTTTTTGATTTTTTGACTGAAATGATGAAATTCTTGGCAATTTTTTGCAGGGATAACTGGCATGGAATTTGGCAAAGGAGACCAGGGCTGCGCCTGAAGAAATCAACTGAAAAACTTTTGAAAATGTTACAAAAGACAAAATGTTGACTTTTCTTCAAAACAGAGTTTTGAAGAACAGTCATAATCCATGAATATGACAATGAAATTCACGAAATAGAAAACATGTGTAGAACCTCCCTCTGGCCCACTGGCATTTGGATACTTTAACGGCTCAATTTGTGAAACCCTAGACCTATGATTGACATGACTCTTGTGATATAGAAACTAAAACAGGACTGTAAGTGACTTTAAAACTTGATTTTGATGAACAGACCTGAGCCAGCATGGATAAGGCATGAGGGGTAATGAATGACAAGACCCTTCCGTCAGATTTATGGCATGCTCCTATTGGAATGCAACTGAGTGAATCGAGCGAGACACCTAAAAATGAAATGAAAAAAGAGAAATGATATCTGATGGAGGGATGTAAATACCGACTCTAACAAGGGGCATAATCAAATGCCATATGGCCAAAATCGCCCACTATGGAGCCAAAATCCTTACCAGTAGGGATGGGATACTCCGGTTGGTCCCACTTACTAACCTCTAATGCCTCTTAATACTCAATTTCCATTCTTGGCCACACTAGAGTTGCTAGATGCGTCTCGCCTTATTAATGATCCAATCCTTCCTTCACCATACTGGCCTCTAGTTCCATCCAAAATCCCGAGCGATTGTCCTAAGTTCAATGGGAAAGAAAAATAAGATCCTCAATCCCATGTGATGACATATCACCTCTGGTGCTCTTCGAATTATTATGTTGACGATTCTATTCATCTCTGTCTCTTCCAGTGAACCTTCATAGGTGTTATAGCCAAGTGGAACATCGAGCTTCCTCAAAGTACTTACCATGACTTTAGCTCTTTAGCCATGGCTTTCCTCACGCATTTCCAATTGTCGGTTCACTATGAAACTGGCACCTATTTGCTCACATCACTAAAGCAAGATATTGCGACACACATCTCCGATCACATCCATCAATGGAGACGTAGACGCCTCCTGATCAAATTCGAGATTGCTAATCAGTTTCTCATCAAATGGTTCACTAAGTCATTCGTGGCTCCAATTGCTCGCGATATAGCTATGGGTGGGTGTGTTACTGAAGAACAAGCCATTGCTCATGCCTAGTACTTAGATCTAGTTAACTCTTAGTCTGGAACTTTGTATGAGTTATTACCCTATGCTCCACGGCCATCATTCGATCCCACATCATCGAAGTCGCAGGCTGCACCTCCTGTTGATGGAGTCATTGGCTCAATGTCCCAGACCCCTACTAAATCTTCTTCCAAACAGAAGTCAGTCTCAAACACTGCTTCCAATAGTTCCTCCCAAAATCCACCTAGCCTGGTAGAACCTCAGATGTCCACACTGTTCAGTCTACCACAACGAAAAAATCCTCGAAAGGTAAGAAGAAAGGCAAAGGAAAGGGTAAAGTCGATGCCCCAAAATAGGGTCCTCCTAAGTCGTCTGCTGGTGATTCTTCAAAACAGAAGCCTGATTATTCGTGCCTCATTTGGGAGGAGGATCACTATACCAAGGATTGTCCCCAATGATCCGAAGTTAGTCATTTCCTCAAAGGGACCCCAGCTATCCTGAAAGAGCCTTTTCCGTCTCAGCAGACCCAAATGGTAGACCAACCTCAATCATCCGTTTCCTCAGGATCTCAAGTGTTCATGATGAGTATGCCCATTAATTTGGCTACTAGTTCAAAATATTACCAAACTCCTACTTCGAGAGCCGAGAAAGAGAAAGAGGCCACCCCTTCTTCTTCTGCCCTGAGTTCTAGCCCTCTTCATATCGAGCGCCCTAACCCTGATTCTGCTATACAGCCACCCTCTCGAGGTGTGCTAAGGAAATCCTCGTACAATCCTAATTCTCAAGCCGCTCAACACTACAATATTGTTGACAATTTGGCTCAGGCGCCGTCAGCTATGTCAGCTCTCGAGGTGCTTCAAATCTACCCATCACAACGGAAATCTTTGTTGTCACCTATTGGGGGTATTGATCCTACTGATTCCAATTTTATCTGTTTTGATCTAGAAAACCATGTTCCACGTCTACCTCATCATATTTCCTTTCTCATCAAGGTAATCATCAATGACAAGACCATCCATAGGACTGTCATCGATGAAGGTGCTTCCACCTGCATCATGTCAATCGCATGCTGGAAGGCCATTCGTTCTCCTACTTTAAACCAATCCCTGAAAACTTTGGAAGCTTTTAATGGGGGTGATTCATAGCCTTTCGGTGTCTTACCTAACCTCTCCATTACTTTGGAGGAAAAGACAGTACAAGTCAAGGTAGAGATTGTGGATGCTAATCTCAATTATAATCTTATACTCGGCTAGAGTTGGACCCATGCCATGCATGTTGTAGCCTCGTCCCTATTCTGCATGATTTGTTTTCCCCATGAAGGGAAGATTGTCACCGTCAACCAACTGTTCTTCTTTGCCTCTTCCTCCTCAGATGGAAATGTTCCATATGTCAAGCACATTGGTGCTCCCTATGAGAGTGTGGGGGCAGGTCTTTTTAAA
Organism: Pinus taeda; assembly: GCA_000404065.3. Classification (NCBI taxonomy): domain Eukaryota; kingdom Viridiplantae; phylum Streptophyta; class Pinopsida; order Pinales; family Pinaceae; genus Pinus; species Pinus taeda. Next base: position 176,882 of record APFE031011103.1, read on the forward strand.
TATTCTGCCTTGATGGGAATTTTTCCGCTCCCACCTCCTCATGTTGCCTCTCTTAACATGATCTCAGTTAAATCTGACCCTTGGGTCATACCTTCACTAGATCTTGTTGATACATGGGGTGAGGTTATGCCACTTAGTCCTGCCGAAATCAAATACATGGAGATTTGTTTGGCCTCAAGTTCCGCATCCTCTGCTTCTCCTGTTTCGAATACCTCTCTTGATATGTATTCTCAATCCCCATGGCTTGGCGCTTTGGAATCTCCCGATCCCTTAGCGAAGAATTTTCTTGCTAACGAAAGTATCATAGAAGTAATGTCTCTTGAGGAACTGCCTTGGAATGATACTCATCATCGTTCCTCGTTCCTGCCTCGCCCGATGGTCATGTCTACCAATCCTGAAGAGTTTTCTTCTCATTTTCCTTCCCTCCTGTTTCCACCACCGATGATGACTCATGAAGTATGGTCAAAAGGAAATTCGGGTAATATTACCCAAATGATGCCGATTGATATTTCTATCAAGCCTAGTATCGTTGAATATGTCCATATCAGCGTAACTTGTTCTCCGGATGAGATCAAGACCTATACTCGTCTGTTTCAAGAATTTTGTGATGTGCTTGCGTGGTCCTATGAAGAAATGCCTAGCATTGATCCTAGCATTGTTGTGCATGAAATACCAACTTATCCTCATGCGAAGCCCGTTCGCCAATGGCTCCGCCCAGTGCACCCTAGGAAAGCCGCCGCTATCAAGGGTGAAGTTGGAAAACTTCTCAAAGCTGGATTCATCTATTTGATCCCTCTTATAGATTGAGTGTCAAATATTATCTCGATGATGAAAAACAAGGCACAATCTGCATTTGTGTTGATTATCGTGATCTCAATCGTGCCTATCCTAAGGATAACTACCCCACTCCCTTCATTGATCAAATCATTGATGAATGTGTTGGGAGCAATTTTTTTTCATTTATGGATGGTTTTTCTAGTTACAACCAGATTAACATTGCACCGATCGATAAAGAAAAGACAACTTTTATCTATTCATGGTGTATGTTCGTGTACGAAACGCTCCCTTTTGGTCTAAAAAATAATGGGGCCACATTTCAATGGGCGATGTCCTACGCATTTCATGATATTTGCAACATCGTTCAACCTTACTTGTATGACCTTCCCGCTCATTCTTGTAAGTGCCAAGATCACCCTGACCATCTTCGGCAGATTTTTCTTCACTATAGACACTACAACATTCAGTTAAACCCGCATAAATGTGTTTTCTGCATAGAATCCGGATGACTCCTCAGCTTTATCATTTCCAAGGATGGTATTTTCCTTAATCCTCTTAAAGTCGAGGCCATTGTAAATTTAACCCCTCCATCTTCATTGCACCAACTCCAGAGCCTGCAAGGAACGGAAAATTTCCTCTGTCATTTCATACCCAATTATGCTGGGCTAGCTACAGGATTTACCCGATTTCTCAAACAAGGAACACCCTTTGCCTAGGATGAGGTTGCCCAAAAGTCTTTCAATGACCTTAAGGCTATCCTCGTAAATGCGCCTTTGCTGCATCCCCCAAATGATCATAGAGATTACTTCCTTTACCTAGCTGCAACCCCTGGCACCATTGTCATGGTCTTAGTCCAAGATGACGACGAAGGAAACAAACATGTTATCTACTACCTTAGTCGTAATCTCCTTGACACCAAAGCGCATTATGCCCATGTCGAGAAGTTGGCTTTGGCTGCCGTACAAGCTATTCAACACTTTCGACACTACATTCTCTTATGCACTACTACTATGATTTTTGAATGAAACCCCATGACCTACATCCTGAATCATCAGTTGCTGGGGGGAAAGTATTCTAAATGGATTGTCATCCTACAAGAATTCGATTTGGTATTTAATACTGCCAAATCTAAGAAGTCATCAGTTTTCGCCAAGTTGATTTATTGCCTTCCTTCTACGTCTCTCCCTACTAGTGCAGATGAATAGCTTCTGGACGAGACTCTTTTTCTGATCAGCACCCTTGATCCATGGTATGGTGATATCACCATGTATCTCTAGACGTCCAAGTTCCGGTCCACGTTGACTAAGGATGATCATCGACGGATTCAACATCATTCCCAACCCTACCATATTATTGGTGATACTTTATACCGTGTCAGTGTCGATTTAGTTCTTCTTCGCTACCTTACTCTCGAGGAGGCTGAGAGAGTTCTCAATGACTGCCATTCTAGGGCATGTGGTGGTCATATGTCTGGCTATGCTACCGCTCAAAAATCCTTCGCACTCGTTATTTCTAGCCGTCCATTTTTAAGGACTGCATCCTTGCTATTCGCAAGTGCCATGAATGCCAAATTTACCAACGCAAGATGCGCGCCCCACCCACTCACCTACACCTCGTCATTACAATTGGTCCATTTTCCAAATGGGGCATCGACTATATGACATGTAACCCTCGTTCAGCCAAGGGGCATGGTTATATTATAGTTGATGTGGATTATTTCGCCAAATGGGCCGAAGCGATGCCTACATACTCTGCAGAAGGTAAAAGGATGGCCCAATTCCTTTTCAATCATGTTATTTCCAGGTTCGGCGTACCTCAAGCCATTGTCACAGACCATGGCTCCTATTTTTGAGATTACATGATGGTTGAGCTGACCTCCACGTTGGGTTTGTGCCACGATGGTTCAACCCCGTATTACCCTCAGGCCAATGACCAAGTTGAAGTTGTGAACAAGGTTTTGGTTACAATGCTTTAGCGTACTATTGGGATGCACAAGTCAAATTGGCATCTCATGCTCTTTTTATCTATGTGGGCTTATGAACCTCGACCAAAGACACAACTGGTTTCACACCATTCCAGCTTGTCTATGGTATGGAAGCAACATTGCCAATTGAATGTGAGATTCCTTCACACAAGATAGTTGTCGAACTTCTCCCCGAAACATCACCTCAAGTAGAGCACCTTTTATATTTAGAACAACTAGATGAGACTCATTGTCTCACTATTTTAGTTGTCGAAGCACAAAAGAAATGAGTCAAGTCCCATTTCGATCGGTCGATCTCCCCCTACAAGTTCTCTGAGGGTGATTTGGTTTTACTATACAACCAAGCTAATGATAAGCTTGGGGCAGGCAAGTTCGAGCCCATGTGGCATGGGCCCTACATTTTGAAATGTGTTTTGCAAAAAGGGGCCTACGAGCTTATCGATTATGAAGGAAATCCTTTGGAAAAGCCCCGCAATGAGCTTTACCTCAAGAAGTACTATGATTAGGTCATCTTGCATGGTTACATGTGTACATTAGTGTGTCATTGATTTTTGTGCAGTATGGTTTGGTGTGTTAGTTTTCAAACATCTTTCATGTTTACTATGTTTTCCCTACTTTGCAGATGTCTGTGACTCCCCACATCGGTTTCATTGATGGTGCTTGCCATAGTACTCAGAACCTATCATCCGCGGCATGGCCTATTTATGACCCTCACGATGAGTTGATTGATCTTCAAGGTATTTGTTTAGGTTGCACAATTAACAGCATTGTTGAATACAGTGCGGTCATCAAATTGTTGTGAGAGGCCATTTCTCTTGACATTCGAGAGTTGGTTGTCAACCTGGATTCACAGCTTGTTGTCCTTCAACTCAACGGGAAATATTCCATTAGAAACCCTCAGATATTGAGAATGTATCTCTGTATTCATCTACTGGAAAGACATTTTGATTATATTACATATCATCATATTCCTAGACGCATGAATACATTAATAGATGCATTAGCTAATTATGTGTTGGATAAACATTTACGAAACATGTGAAAAGATAAAACAAATCATTAAATACAACAAATATATATATGGTGATAATTTTTTATACATAAAAACCCCAAAAAATAATGTGTGTCCAAAATAACATCGATGGCTCGCAGGCCTCATATATCCGTGGCACGCAGGCCTCAAAAATGTAAAATGCTAGACCTAAGAACTAATCAACATGGTGATTGTGGTGGCATGACACGTATTGTGCAACATGAGTCAGCAATCGGTAGATCCGATCCGATACTCCCACCATGTGTCTCTGGTACTCGCGAGGAATGTCTCCCACCCGAGCATACTCAGGGATACCACGAGTCAACCCCTCAAGGTTCCTCGCGATCTCCTCCTTGTTGTCACTCCCGTCCTGAAAAGGAGTAACAAAATCAAACTGGTGGGTGATGCACTTGGCTATTGGGTACATTCCAGTAGGACGCTCTGGTCCAACATCTACATTGACAAAACAAAATGTTATAAACACATATATCTAAAAAACAATTAAAAAATCACAAAATTAAAAAATTGATTTCTTACCTTCGTCATCAAAATCCTCTCAATCTGGCAGCGGCATGTCTAGATCTCCACGAAATTTGGTGCCACTGTATGGCCAGTCCTCCATGATGATCAGTTGTCATCATAGCCATGAAAAGAAGGCGGGCCTGTATGACATGTGGTGGCCCCAAGTGATCCTAGGCATCAAATGACTCTACCAGACCATCCGCGGGTCTCGTGGGATCGGAGGATCTACCTCAGTCAACTGGTAGAGGAACAGTGGCACCTGTACCATGAAAAAGGTCACTAGTATGGATTCGAAGCAAAATTGCTTCATATTCCCCGCCTTAGCTTTTTCAGCAGGTGTTTTATGTTGATCTTCATGGCTTCCACCCAATTGAAGATCGTTGGTGTTGTGCAGTCGATGGCATATAGGAATTTCGACTTGTTATTCTCATGCACTGCTTGGGACCCTGCCACTCTATTGATAATCAACAATAGCACTCTCAGTGTCAGATCTCGCACTGTGGCAATCTCAATCTTGCCACTCTTGGATTTGAGGGCTTCAAGGAAATGTTTGACAAGCATCATTGATATGCTTGCCCCAATCGGTCATGGCCCATATAAGTTGACTGGTTCCCCTCTCCAAGACATTCCTGTGATGAAATATATGTCTGAAGTTTCTAACTCCAGCTCCTTGTCACCAATGATGAATATTTCCCGATTTATGTCCCAGAGACTAATCAGGAACCGAAGTAGCTCAGGTTGGGACTGCGTCCCTGGCGTGAGAAAGAACTTGAGGAGCCCACAGTCCCTTAAAGCGTTCAGTAAATTTGGATGATTCAGTGCCTGAGTGTCCACATCTTCATGCTCACATTCTTTCCAGTCTACCATTTTCGACGATTATTTCCTACAAAAACCATATATTTAAGTTAATAATCATTTTTGGCCATAAAATTCAGATTCCAACGGTGGTTTTGAGGGGAATTTTATTTTTTCCCTATTCACAGCAATGGGGTGCTTGTTTTAAAAATAGTTGCACTGATGGAGTGATAGGCCATTTTAAGTACCCTCAGCCGCGTGATGCCATGCTCGGAAGTCGCGCCGACTGAGGGAGAAAAACTTTTGACAAAACCTCCCTCAAAAATCCAAAAAAAGGTTAAAAATAGGAATAAATGGTAAGAAAATGAATCTTAGGGATTTGCCTCTTACTTTTAACTGACGGCTCGATGAATGCCTTCCTGGATCTCCTGCAATCTGCTTTGGAACAATTAGGGAAAAAGTGGGTGAAAAGTATTTCACAGTAAGGTAAAATAGTAAATGGTAAAAAACATTTACATTTCCTCTCTTTTATTCAGTTTTTCATGAAATATTAGGTTTTGTAAATGTTTTGACCTACGTTCCTCAAGAATTGGATAATGCACTTTACCCTTTTACGCAGTGACAGGTGATCGATGTTCGACGATGATGCCAAGTCACATTTCATCTCTTTTCTCGACTCGTAAAACTCATATGAAAAGATTGCTGAGTATTTTTCACTTTTGACTCGTAAAAGAGAATAAAATGGGGGTTTGCTTCCTAGCTCTTTTTCAACCCTTTAAAAATGAAAATGTATCCAAGCCCTTGTCATTTCGAGCTCATTAATGGATGTGAAGCATCGTGTGCTCAGTATAAGTTTAGCCCTTTTTCGGGCTAAGATGCACTATTTATGAAAAAGGTACTCCTTGACTGAAATGGTCAAGCTGTTATCTCAAGTATCATTTTTTACCTTTTTGGGATCGAGAGACACAAATGTACGAAAAGGGACCATGAGAAGTTTTCTTTTTCGTGTTTTTTTTTAAATCTCTAAATATGAAAAGGATACCAAGTTACACCTTTGTCGGACTCGTTAAAATATAAAATGACATTAGATTCATCACCATGACGAACATGAGATTCTCCTTCCTAGGGCTCATTAAACTTACTAGGTTTGATTCGTCTGAAGGATGAACTTACAGTGCAAGCATATGCTATCCCATTCAAGCTTGTGACTAAAAATAATTGGGGTACCTGACAGAAATGGTGGGGGAAAATTTGGAAATCTAATCAGTTGTCTTGGCAGCTCACTCTTGAACATGACACTTTCTGCTTCGTGTTGGGATATGATATCCTCCTTTTTATTGTTGACCTCGCTGGGTTGGGCCATTCATTTTTTCCTTAGATTTTATCTTTGCCATGTCATCATGACCACCAATCCTATGGATCAAAAGCTTCCAAACTTCCAGTCATGTCGCGGATATGTTCAAGAGTTTTCATTTTGTAGTTACACTTACCTTTGATTTTCTGTATCATCCAAAATCATTTTGCATCACTTTGTCTCGTGTCGATGATGTGGGATACATTAATTCCCTCTTTCAACTTGGTGTCTTCCTGTCGACTTCAACTCATTATCCGGTAAGTTGACCTCGAGACTCCCTTCTAGTACTTTAGAGCTTGCATGCCCTAATGGAAATTTCTTCGCACTCGATGACAAGTTCACATCATTGGCTTTCGATCGAGTGATTTCATAGGTGTTTGACTTCAGTTCCTCTACTCACATTCTGTGGATTTTGATGATAGTACCTTGAGGACCATTGTCATTATTGGTGGTTTCTCTTGCACTTGTTAACATTTTACATCATTGACTAGTAATCAAGTGACTTTCTATCATGTTCGACGTCAACACATTTATTCACATGTTAGAATTTGTACTTTGATCGAGTCATGTTGGAGCACGAGACCTTGGGCTCAGATCACAAAAGTCTAGGTTCCAAAGTGATGTGACATGGTTATGTTGATATACATGTCTCTTTTAGATGGATGGTTGCGACCATACCATGAGTTATCATATGTGATCCTTCTCATTATTGGATGGTTGTAGCCATGCCTTAGTTTCATTATGATCCTCTTTAACGGATGGTTGCACCCATGCCTGGATCCATTTACATGATCATTCTCTAGATGGCTGCATCCATACCATGATTCATCTATCATTTGACAGAGTTTTTGGTTATGTATATGTATTTGTACTTGCTTGCAGGTTTTCCGACAACAGAACCTCGTTCCCTGCACTGATTCATAAAGAATTTCATCCCTCACTCTAGTTTAGCCTTCACACTTTAGGGGGCATTTGTTACACAACATTTTGTCACTGTCGCTATACTCCCTATTCCTTGATCCTGGAGGACCTCTGCAGTGAACCCTACATGCTTTCCCTTCATGAAGAAACTCCCATTGTGTCCCTCTTCATGAGCAGAACAATTCCCTTTTGCACCATTTCCCCAAAATCTTCTGTTTTTCCTAGTTTAAAAGATCGACACTAATGGCCCTTGTCCTCCTAGCGCCAATATGCAGGCATTAACACTATCCCTAGCACTGACTAGAGCGACTAAGCTTTGTTCCAGTCGTGCTGATCCTCTTATGGAAAGTTTTTTAAATAAGGAGCCAAAGCTTCCAGCTCTAGAAGCTTCGTAACGGAAGTTTGGTAAATGGTTTGGCTGGATGGGGTCGAGGATGTTAGTTTGGGCTCCTTTCCCCTGTAAGGATGGAACTACCTCAAGAGATAAGACCTTCTCCCATGAGAAGAGGATCCATCTCCCATCCATTCATACTATATAAACCTCCATTTTTCCCAATCACAAGCTAGTGTTAATGTTGGTGTGTTAGTGCTAATTAAGTTTGGAGTAAAAATCAAGCTATTCATAGTTGTAGCTCTCTAGTTGTGTGAGGGAGAAGTGTGAATTTGGTTTAGTGTGAAGCCTAAAGGGAAGAGCCTTAAAGCTATCATTGTTGAGGCCATCATGGAATGCTAATGGAAGTGTGTGATAACCTAGTTTTGTCGGAGGAGAACAACAACGTCAAGACATTGGTTGTAATCTCTTCTTGATTTAATATATATGCAACTATCGATTGATTTCCTACATAATGTGTCATCTCACATGTTTATGGATTAACGTTTCTTTACTTGTTAAGTAGGTCGAATTACAATTTGTCTATTATCACGGTTGTTGTTTGTTGTTGTTTACTTGTTTCATGTGTTCTAAGAAGGATACGAGAGATAGCTTGTTAGGTCCCTATAATACTAGTGATTCCCCCATTAGTATTGTCATTGTATCCCTTATTGTTATTGTTATGCCCCTATTGTCCCCATGTTTTTATTATTGTGCCCAATAGAATCCCACTATTGTTATTTTTGTGCCTTTATATTATTATTGTTAGGTCGGCTTGGTTATGTTGTGACCCCTTAGACTCCTATATATAGAAAGGAGGTTTTGTCATTTGAATCATCCAAGAATTATTCATTTGTATAATGTAAAGGAGGTTGCCCCTTTGAAGAGGCTGAATTCTAAGGCATTGATCTATTTTTTCTATCATTTTGTGAGCTGGTTTCATAACATTTGGTATCAGAGGTTTGGATTCTAAGGTTTCGCTGCTCCAAACAGGTTATCATGGAATTTTTGCTATAACTATTTTTCTGCAACGTTTCAAAATCTACAAAAAAAAACCCATTTGTGAAGAAATTAGTAGGAACCTCGGCTCCGAATTTCCAATCCTGTATCACTATATTTTTGGAGATATAATCTAAGGAAGTTAGGGTTTTTGCAGACCCCCGAATTACATTCCAAACATGTCACCTTGGGAAAATCTTCATAACTTTCACTCTGAGCATCAGATTGAATTTTCGTAAGAAGCTATAGAAAGAGGATGGATTGTAGTTTTTTTGGGTATCATTTGTAGAACCAAAGGTTGAAGCAATGACCCAGAGCATGTCACACAAGTTCGCTCTACTGAGCTAGTCTATACTCAGGTCATCGTGGGAGATTTGAAATAACTCTTCATTGGAGAATCCAATCTTGATCATACTTGCGGGGTTAGAAATATTACACAGAGGATTACTGCAGGAAGAAATTTTAGACCTTGGAGATCCAAAATTGCAGAGATACATCGGATTCAATATCGAGCTCCTACAATGTGAGAATAAGTGTGTAGTTTTTTTAAATGTTTTGCATAAGATTGGTTTGAAAAATTAGTTTGAAGGAATTAAAAGGGCATAGTGAAGCATTATTATCGGTAATTTATGCCTCAAAGAAAGAAAATGGAAACAACTAGTAATCAACCTGAAAGCTCTAGCATGACTCATGAAGAAAAAGAAGAAATGAATCCAACCATATCTTGTAATGCATTGGTTGGAATTACCACTCCTCAAACTATCAAGATAGAAGGGCATATCAAGAAGAAAAAGGTAATAGTTTTGATTGATTCGGGAAGTACCCATAATTTTATTCATTGTAAGATAGCCAAGGAATTGAATTGCTTCCTATATCCAGCACCAGAGTGTCAAATGATGGTTGCAAGTGAAGGAACCATAAATTGCTCTAGAAAGTTCCATAATATCAAGCTATCCATGGAAGAATGTGTATTGAATAGCTCAATGCTTTCCATTCCAATGGGTGGTGCTGATGTTGTACTAAGAGTCCAATGGCTACAATCCTTGGGTACAACAACTTTTAATTTTCAAGAAATTTTCATGAAATTTTGTGCGGAAGGAAAGGAAGTTGAATTAAGGGGTATTGCAGGGAAACCAGGAAATATAATCAGCTCTAATTGTATGACAAAGATTCTAAAGAAAGAACAATGAGGCGTAATTTCACAATTATGTTTACTAGAGGTTCCCACATCGAAATCATCTATTTCTCGAGATCTCCAAAAAGTCTTGGACAATCATTCCAAGGTATTTGAGACTCCCAAAGGCCTCCCACCTATTCGTGATAATGATCATGCTCTTAATTTGATTTCAGGAAGTGTTCCTCCAAACATCACGCTATATAGATATCCCTATGCCCAAAAGAGTGAAATTGAATGTATGGTTGTAGAAATGCTAGAGGCTAGTATAATTCAACCTAGTCAAAGTTCATTCTCCGCTCCAGTAGTATTGGTGCACAAGAAGGATGGATCATGGCGCATGTGTTTGGATTATAGGGAGCTCAACAAGCTCACTATTAAAGATAGATTTCCCATTCCTTTCATTGATGAATTATTGGATGAATTGCATGGATCAGTTTACTTCACCAAATCAGATATTCATTCAGGATATCATCAAATCAGAATGAAGACTGAAAACATTTCGAAAACAACATTTAGAACTCATGAGGGTCATTATGAATTTTTGGTCATGCCTTTTGGCCTTACCAATGCACCTTCTACATTTCAAGGTTTGATGAATTCCATTTTCAAACCTTTAGAAGATTTGTGTTAGTATTTTTTGATGATATACTAATCTACAATAAGGCTTGGAAGGATCATTTTGAACATGTTGACAAGGTGCTCAAAGTGTTGAAGGAGAAACAATTATATGCAAAAAGCTCCAAATGTTTCTTTGGAGTACAAGAGGTGGAATATCTGGGTCATATTTTATCTCAAGAAGGTGTTAAGGTAGACCATAGCAAAATTAAAGCCATTAAGGAATGAGAAATCCCCACATCCAGAGAGAATCTATGAGGATTTCTTGGGTTGACAAGGTATTATTGCAAATTTGTTAAGAATTATGGGAGAATAACAACACCTCTAACAAAAGTGTTGAAGAAAGATGCATTTTCATGGACTCCAGAAAAAACAAAGGCCTTCGAACATCTTAAAGAGGCAATGTGCCAAGAACCAGTATTAGCTATGCCAGACTTCACAAAAACCTTGTAGAATTTCCCACTGTAGATCAACAAATTATGCAAGATACTAAAGCAAAATACAAGATCTACTTCTACAACAAACATGTGGAAGCTTAATCGATTTTAAGCAATATCGAATAGAGCACATATAACTGAGAATGAGAACGCAATCACACACGAATACAGAAGAACACTCTCGGGAAAGCCTCAGCTAAAAACCTCGATCTCTGTATTATCATACAAGTGGAAATATGTTCGGATTACATAAAGCATTAGCTCTCAATCTATTGTGCTCTCTGTACAACCCAACAATACAACTCACAAACTGAATAGACACAACATATGTCTACCCTTAGCTCTCCAAGCCTCCTATTTCTTTGCGCAGTTTCTCTTGGGGTCCAATGCTTCCACTTGTGTGAATTGGCCTCATCATACACTCATCAAACTAAAAAGTAACTGCGCAATCTCTAAGGAATGAATTCCTTCTGAATGCAAGAGATATTCTCCATGGAATATTCCTACAACTGATAGTACACTATCCCATCATCTGATCTCAACTGGGTCTCTGACTGAACTGACATGCATGAGTTATTTATGAGAGAATATTCAATTATCTGAAGTGCAGAAGTTACATGCATGCATGTATTAACTAACCCAACTCACAATCAATTCAACAAACTATTTGAACTAATCTAATTGGACTTAACTGAGTTAACTAAGCTAACTAATTACAACTCAAAGTACAACTCATCCTTATCTCCTTTAATCAAGGGATAAATTCCTCAATCAATGGAGAAACTGTTGCATGTCTTCACATAGACTTCATGTTTTATTTCCTACAACTAATTAACTCAAGATGAATTAATTAATTATTTTAAAACAACTGCTAAGATCAAATTCGAATTTTAATTCTCAATTTTAGTGTAGGGACTAACTAAAATTGGAATGTATACCGAAATGCTATTTATAGTAGTGTTATTGTTAGCACTTCTATTTTTAGCATTTCTTGTTGCTATTTTCAACACTCCCTCTTAACAAGAAAGGGATTATTAGTCACCACAATCCTATCTCTGTGGAACTCGAACTTGCATTTTGACAATGCCTTAGTCAAAATATTTGCATCCTCTTCCTCGATTGAAACATATATCAATAACACGATCCTCTTCACCACACAATCTCGAAGATGATGGTACCAGATATCGATGTGATTGGACCTATCATGAAATACTGGATTCTCAGATAGTTTGATACAACTCTGATTATCGCGGTAGATCACAATTGGATCCATCCTCTCACCAAACAATCCCACTAGAATCTTCCGCATCCAAATGGCCTTACATGTTGCCTAACTGGCAGCCATGTATTCAACATTTGTTGAGTTAAGTGCAACTGACCTTTGTTTCCTGCTATACTAGGAAACTGCAGCTGAACTAAGGTTGAAGATTCCTCAAGAAGTTCTCTTCTCATCTGATGGACTCCCTACCCAATCTGCATCTATGAAACCCTAAAGCTTCGCTCCCTCTGTTCGTGTGTACCACAATCCATACTGAGATGTTCTTCTGAGGTATCTCAGCACATGCTTCGCTGCCTTCCAAAACAACTTGGTAGGATGAACCATAGCTCGACTCAGCTGGTTCACCACAAGGCATATGATAGTGTCAAGAATTTGAAGCAGTTAATAAGCAATAAGAACAAAGGCATCATCAAATTGTGAGATAAAGTCATCTTCTTCCTAGTCAAGCAACATCAATGAGGTTCACCATTCAAAAGTTCATTCTTTAATGCATTTTTTTTTATCAAAAAATGTACACATGTATATATCCTATATGTAAGTGTGTAAATAATTTTTTTCAAATATACATTTTCATATTTAGACAAAGCATGTTGGAAGATGAGCCTAGCTCATTGTATGTTGGCATCATCAGATTTTTCTCAAAATTCTTCATCTTGTGATGAATCTAAATGTTTATATGGAATGCATCAATCTAAATTATGATGACCCCTATATTTAACTAAAATTTGGTCTATGAAGGAAGCAAAAACATGAGATATTTGCAATTATATGAAAGAAAAATGATTGTCATCAATTCTTATGGAGCATATTTATACATCTGTATGTTTGGTTACTAGCAGCCCTCATCATGAAGTATCATGAGGTTGTCATCTAAACCACATTACTTGCAAATTCTATTTAAAAAGGCTTAGAAGATAAGAATATAATCAAGTACAATATTGACATAAAGGATCACTATATGCACATATTCTTTAGGATTGCAAAAAAATCTATTGAAGAAGACCCGTAAATGATTAAATCCAGCAAGTGATTTGTTATGAAACCATCTCACAAAAAGATAGAAAATATAGATCAATGCCTTAGAATTCAGCCTCTCCAAGGGGGCAACCTCCTTTACATTACATAAATTAACAATTCTTGGATGATACAAAAGAAAAGACCTCTTTTCTATATATAGGAGTCTAAGTGGTCATAATATAATCAGAGCTGACATAACAATAATAATGTAAGAGCATAATAACAACAATAGTGGGCTTATATGGGGCATAATAGTAACAATATGGGGGCTACATGGGTACAAAAATATAATAAGGGGGTTGTATTAATAACAATAAGGGGTTACACTAACAGTATAGGGGCCTAACATGCCCCTTTCCTTCAAAAAATGTTGTCTTCAATGCTTGAGTATTTCTTGATGCTTCTGTATAAAATTCTTGTCCTCCCATGTAGAATCTTTAGCAGGTTAATTATTCCACTTGATGAGATACTCTGAAATTGATTTATTTCGTAACTGTCGGGTTCTTGTTTCTGTGACTCCTCCAGGTTCAAATATGATTTTTCCTTCCTTTTCAAGTTCTCGCAATATTGTTTGAATTGGGATTTTCTGCAACTTTTGAATAAGTAAACATACTTCTTCGTCCTTCTTCCATTCATCCCTTGCTTCGTTTATCCAATTTGGTTAGATAATATAAATAACAAAAAAAAATTCTTCCACATCCTCATCCTTTCTTGAGAGTGCGTGTGCAACAAAATTTTGCTTTCCTTTTCTATAGATGATGTCAAAGTCATAACCCAACATATTTGTGACCCATTTTTCTGTTCTTCTAAATATAATAGTTGTTCTAAAAAGTATTTAAGACTATCATGATCCATTTTTACCTTGAAGTGTCTTCCCATTCGGTAAGATCATCATTTCTTAAGTGCATGTAGTATTTCCAACATTTATTTCTCATAAATAGCTTGTTTGAGATGTAGCAATAAAAATACACAATCACCTACATCAAAGAATTTTTCACTACGATGTTGATCTACCTGTTGGTTCATTCAATTTTGCACCAAAGTGGTGTTATCCTTTTAAAGTTGGAGAACTTCTTGTTGATGCTCGATGTGATCTTTCATTGCTTGAACCTTTTTCTTCTTGATATGTCCTTCTACCTTAAGAGTTTGAGGAGTGGTAATTTCTTCCAATGCTTTACAAGATATGGTCGAATTCATTTCTTGATGTTCGATGTGATCTTTTTCTTCTTGAACATTTTTTTCTTGATATGGCATTCTATCTGGATAGTTTGAGGAGTGGTAATTCCAGCCAATGCATTACAAGATATGGTTGGATTCATTTCTTCTTTATTGATGTGATATTTCACTTATTGAACTTTTTTCTTCTTGATATGTCCTTCTATCTTAAGAGTTTGAGGAGTGGTAATTATTGCCAAGCTTTACAAGATATGGTCAGATTCATTTCTTCTTTCTCTAGAGTTGGGTCCTTGTGTATATCCTCTTCTTTTGATGTTTCTTGATCCTTTTCTTTCTCCTCTTCATACTCTATCTAAAATAATTTCTTCTGAGCACCCTTATGACCTTTAGTGCATTTTCTATTACAATTATAACAAAGCCCTTTTTCTCTTTTTTCTTCCAATTGTTGTGGTGTACCCCTTGTAGGTCGTGGAAGGCTAGGAGAAACAACACTTCCATCTTTATAGTTGTGAGGGGTAGAATTCCTTGTTGCCATAATTTTGCTTTCCACTTTGTAACAAAGCCCTTTTTCTCTTTTTTCTTCCAATTGTTGTGGTGTTGCTCTAAAGAAGGTGTTGGTATTTGTATTTTCATAATGTGCTATAATTTCCTCCGTGAAAATTGACCACGTAACAAGTTGTTTACGAGAACAAAGCCCTTTATACCATAAAAATTGATTTGTTCTAAATATGAAGATGCAATACATACCTTTTGTAATAGTGGTACATCATGTAGATCAAAAGATTTCTCCATCTGTAGTATCCAATTTATCGGATCCTTGCCATCAAACTTCCTCATCTCACTTTTTCTTGATTTTAGGAGCTCGATCTTGAAACGATTGTAACTATGTACTTTCAGATCTTTAAGTTCTAAAATTGTGACCTGCAGTAGCCCTCTGCATCCTCTTTCCAATGCCACCAGTTTGATCGAATTTAGATTCTCCAAGAAAGAGTTATCCACAATATCCCAAGATGACATCATTATATACCTTTCCAAAAGAGCAAATTTGTATGAAGTGCCACGTGTTCCTGTTTTGACCTTAGTATCTGAAAAATATACACAGGAAATTGTAGTACATCCTCTTTCTGCAACTTCTTATGAAATTTCAATCTCATTCTGAGAACAAAAGTTGTTGGAAATAATACTGAGAAGGGGGGGTGAATCAGTATTATCAAATGAGATACTTTTTCATTTTCACACTCAGATTCATATACGCTACTTCAGTTAAGGGTATACGCGTATATACGCGACTAGATTAAATGCAACAAGCGTATATGCAGCAATCTTATGATTCAGTTAGCTTATCTTCAGTAAATGCATCAGAACATTATTAACCACATTAGCAGTAAGCAGGTGTAGTAAAACAGTACAGATCATCACACATATGAACACCATGATGTAAGGTGGAAATCCAATGTGGGTGAAAACCACCTGCTGCAATTTGTATCTTTCTTCCTTTAGTAAGAAACTTCTTTTAAAATGTATTGGTGCAGTCCTTTACCAGCACGCAGGCTGCAACTTGCAGAGGGCTACAACCCTCTCTCGTTTTCCAGTTACTTTTGGAAGGGAGCTACAACCCCCTTAGCTCTTGTACTAGCGGATATACTAGTACGTAGGTGCTGACCTACAGAAGGCTGCAACCTTCTTTTCTTCAGGGACCACGTTTCATCAATTTTCAGACTCGATCCATAAGTACAAAACAATCACTGCTGCAATACAATCATCCACTTATACTTGCATCATAAATCTCTAAATCACCCAATACTGAATCACTGAAACCCTGTCATCAAAAACACAGAACGCGAACTAGAGCCCAGAACTCTGCAACAACTAGTAGAATCAATAGCAACCTGAAATACCAAATCTCATAAAGCATATGCTACTTTAGTATACCAGAACTGCATGTATACGTGCTTTCCCCTCATACAACCCGCGTACAGATCTAAAGATAATTACTTGTACCTTCGCTGTTATATCAACCCAATCCAAGCAACACAAACCGATAACCAGCACTACTAGATCTTCGCACTTCGTGAGACCTTCATTCCTTGCTCCCCAATTTTGCCTAATGATCTTCTCCTTATATAGGTTAGGCTTCTCTCAATACCATGGTCCAAAACCATGCAGAAACAATACCATGAACCCAATACTTGGGGTCGTCACTTTGGGCCAAATACTATGGACTAAATACCATGGACCAAAACCATGATTTCCAACATGTACGCGCCTTTACTCTTATTAACCTGCATGTATACACGTACGCTCCTTCTGCTTCGCTAACCTACATATATACGCACTTTCTTCACGGTCAACCTGTGTATATCTCTTTATTTACCTACTGCACTATGATCTGTCCTCTAAGTGAGCTGCCATCACCTATATCAGTCCTCTGAGTGAGTTGCCATCAAGGACAACACCTGAATCATAATGCCAACAATCTCCCCCTTTGGACTTGATGGCAACCACCATACCAAGTCACTCTCCCCCTTTGACATTAAGGGCAAAGGGCAGACCAAGATATTCTCTTCCTTGGTATACCTTCTGCTGTCCATACTCCCCCTGAGTACCTGCTGAAATCTCTGAATGAGCTCCCCCTTTGTATATGCCAAGATGTATCAATCCATCCATGCTCCCCCTAAGCAAATGAAATATTTAGGACCAGCACTTCATTCAAAATCATGACTATCATGATCTGTACCATAAGCATCAACATCTAAACCTGCAATATCATTCCTTTGATCAACCAACAGGATGTATCATTTAGCTACATAAGCATCATCACCAACTTCTAATCACAATGCCAACAATGCATTGTTTGAAGTATATGCTCCCCCTGAGCCAGTGCCAACCATCTCTTGTCATGACCGAACCTTTCCCTGAGTCTGTTCTGCTGCCCTTTCTTCTGATCTCCATATACGTGACTCTGCAGCCTATAAATCGTGTATATACGCGACTTATCTTCATTATATCAGCGTATGCAAGATGGAATACTGAATATCTTCACTTTCAGTATCCCCTGTGTCTGTTATGTCAGCTAACTGAGTTATGTCACACCTTTCTGTCTCTAATTCTGTCTTCTGAAACTGTGATGATGTATGGTCCTCTTGTTTTGAACCTTGAACTTTGCTCTTGCATTCCCTTGCTTTATGTCCAAGTTTGTTGCATGAATAAAATCTTATATATTTCATGTTCCTTCTATTGCAATCAATTGCTTTGTGTCCATATGCATTGCAGGCAAAGCAATATCCTCTGAAGTACTTGGGATGTGATGATCTTTTGTGATGATCTTGAACCATTCTACTTATACATCTGGCTGCAACATGTCGAAGATTATGACATACATAGCATTCAACATTATTCAGTGGAGGAGTAAAAATCTCGTTCTTTGATTGTTGATGGGGATGACTTCTCAACTCCTTGTTGATCATTTTAGATTTCTCTTTGAAGTTCCTTGCCTCACCTTGTGAACTGGATTCACCTTCAACAGATTCATGAAAGCCAAGACCAGTCTTGATGCTAGGGGATCTTTGACTACCAAGAATGTCATCCAAAATCTTAGTACTATCTTGAAATTGCAACAATTTATCCTTCTCTTCTAATTTAACTTTTAAGATATTTACCTCAACCTGATGTTGTTCTTCCTTTTTCATAAACTGTTTCCTTAGGTCTTCTTCAGCTTTTCTTCCTTCTTCCACTTGTTGCTTCAATTTGATCACTTCATGTTCAAGAGCTTCTATGTTCTTCTCCTTTGATTTTTCGAGACCTTCTTTTAGAGAGAAGATCTTTGATTCAAGACCCTGAATTGTTATGCTCTGATCTTTTACTATATCCTGCAATTTCTCCCATACCCTGGTTAGTGTCTCCAATTGTTCGTTTAATTTGGTAACTTCTTCAGTTTCTGCATTCTTCTTATCATATGCCATGAGACTTCTAATGTCTTCGCTGCCATTGAATGAGTCATTACTTTTAACATGGGTATAATAGCTTCTATTACCTTCTTCCGACATTTTTCCTTTGTTATGAGGGCATCTAGTAGCATAGTGACCAACTCTACCACATGAAAAGCATTTGAAAGGTAGCTTACCTTTGAATCGTCCAGTTCCCCGTTCAATATTCTTGACAAAATTTACCTCATATTCTTCCTCTGACATGTATCCTGATGCTTCAAATGCAGCTTCTGATGGTCCCTCTTTTCGCATCTCAAAAGTAGTTAAGATTCCGTGAAGCTGTGACATGGTGATTTTCTACAGATTCTCCTTTTCTTCTATGGAAGACACTTTGGAATCAAATTTAGCAGACAGGGATCTCAAAACCTTTTCAACTAAGACAACTTCCTTAAATTCTTCACCCAAATCCCTCATACAATTTACAATCTCATCCATACGCAAGAAGTAATTAGCTATGCTTTCATTACTATGCATCTTAAGATTTTCATAACGGATTCTAAGAGTTTGAAGCTTTGCTCTTTTTACCTGTTCATCTCCTTCGTAGCTTAGAATGATTTTGTCCCATATTTCCTTAGCTGATTTGTAATGCATGATCTTCATAAATTCTGATTGTGTCAAACTTCCCAATAAGACAGTAACAGCTTTGGCATTGAGCTCATATTGCTTTTTCTCGGCTGCATCTGTAGGAACCGCTAATGGGAAATTGTATCCACTTTCTACGATTCCCCAAACTTCTGCTCCAAGTGATTGTAGATATGCTGTGGTTCTTATCTTCTAGTGGGTAAAGTTGCTCTCGTCAAAGACTGGTGGCTTGATATGTGCCTCTTTTTCTGGATTAGCCATTCCGATGGATCTTTTCCTTCAAGCGATCAAGCTTCTTCAAAAGGACCTGCTCTGATACCAATTGTTGGAAATAATATTGAGAGGGGGGGTGAATTAGTATTAACAAATCAGATACTTTTTCATTTTCACACTCAGATTCATATACACGACTTCAGTTAAGGTTATACGCGACTGTATTAAATGCAACAAGCGTATATGCAGCAATCTTATGATTCAGTTAGCTTATCTTCAGTAAATGCATCAGAACATTATTAGTCACATTAACAGTAAACAGGTGTAGTAAAACAGATCATCACACATAAGAAGCACACATGAACACCATGATATAAGGTGGAAACCCAATGTGGGTGAAAACCGCCTGCTGCAATTCGTCTCTTTTTTCCTTTAATAAGAAACTTCTTTTACAATGTACTGGTGCAGTCCTTTACCAGCACGCAGGCTACAACCCTCTCTTGTTTTCCAGTTACTTCTGGAAGGAGCTACAACCCCCTTAGCTCTTGTAATAGCGGATATACTAGTACGTAAGTGCTGACCTACAGAAGGCTGTAACCTTCTTTTCTTCAGGGACCACGTTTCATCAATTTTCAGACTGGATCCATAAGTTACAAAACAATCACTGCTGCAATACAATCATCCACTTATACTTGCATCATAAATCTCTAAATCACCCAATACTGAATCACTGAAACCCTGTCATCAAAAACACAGAACGCAAACCAGAGACCATAACTCTGCAACAACCAGTAGAATCAACAGCAACCTGAAATACTAAATCTCATAATGCATACGCTACTTTACTATACCAAAACCGTGTGTATACGCGCTTTCACCTCATACAACCCGCGTACAGATCTAAAGATAATTACTTGTGCCTTCGCTGTTATATCAACCCAATCCAAGCAGCACAAACCGATAACCAGCAATACTAGATCTTCGCCCTTTGTCAGATGTTCATTCCTTGCACTACTCTTTGCCTAATGATCTTCTCATTATATAGGTTAGGCTTCTCTCAATACCATGGTCCAAAACCATGTAGAAACTATACTACGAACCCAAAACTTGGGGTCGTCACTTTGGACCAAATACTATGGACCAAATACCATGGACCAAAACCACGATTTCCAACATGTACGCGCCTTTACACTTATTAACCCGCGTGTATACGCGTACGCTCCTTCTGCTTCGCTATCCCGCGTATATACGCTCTTTCTTCACGGTCAACCTGCGTATATCTCTCTATTTACTTGCTGCACTACGATTTGTCCTCTGAGTGAGTTGCCATCACCTGTATCATTCCTCTGAGTGAGTTGCCATCAAGGACAACACCTGAATCATAATGCCAACAAATAGCAACAAGAAATGATAAAAATAGAATCCAGAACATTCCAATTTTAATTTGTCCTTGAATTAAAATTGTGAATTAAATTCGAATTTAGTCTCACCAGCTACTTGGAAATAATTAATTAATTCATTATGGATTAATTAGTTGGAGAAATTCAAGCTAGAAGTCTTTGTGAAGTCATGCAACAATTATCCCTTAAATTAAGGAGATTATCCCTTAATTAAGGAGATAAGATTGAGTTATATTTGAGTTGTAATTATTTAGCTCAATTTACTGAGTTAATTCGAGTTAAATTAGTTCCAAACTGTTTGAGGAACTAATTGTGAGTTATCAGTTAGTTGATGCATGCATGCACTCAACTAGTCTACTCCAGATAACTTAAGATTCCCTCATTAGAAACTCATGCATGTCTATTATGAGAAATACCCAGTCGATCTAAATGTTAAAGACATGTTACTATCAGTTGCTTGTGTTTTCCTATAAAGGAAACTCATCCATGCAGTCAAGGGAAGGTTCCTTGAGGATTGCATAGTTCTAACAATGTGTTAGAGCAGTGTGTGAGAGTAGTGTTACACTGGGTAAAGGAGGTCATCCCAGAGGTAACTGTGCAAGGAAATAGGAGCTTGGAGGGCAGAAAGGAAGGTTTGTGAGAAGCTTTTATTTCCTGTGAGCATCTAGGAGAATTGTACTCAAAACTAGCTAGCTGTGAGAGGTAAGGCTTTGTATAATTCTGATGTATTTCCACCTTGTATGATAATATAGATAGTGGGATTTTTAGCTGAGGCTTTCCCTTGAGTATTTTCTGTGTTTCATGTGTATTGATTCTTCTTCTTATGGTTATATGTGTTCAGCTCTGATTCAACTCGATCTTTAAGCTTCTGCATTTTGATAGTAGAAGTAGATTATAGTATTTTGCTTTGGTATATTGCATTATCGAGTTAATCTATAGTCAGATTTTCTACATAGATCTCAGAGGTAGATTTGTAGAGAATTTGTAGGAAATTTCTACAGTATGAGTGCTAATTAAAATCTTAACTTAAGAACAAAAGTTAAAATAACATCTATAATCAAAATAAGTATGAATGTTAATTAATTCACTAAATAATCTCAACTGAATATAATTCAAATTAACAAATTGATTAAAAGAATATGAATGTTAATCAAGTCACTGCAGTGGAAAACTATTTATTCTATCTAGATATCATATTCAAAATGAACACTTTCTTTACTCAAACTATTGTCATAAAATTTTAAACTAGCAATGTAACTTCCAAAGAAAAATATGAACTAATCCTTTTGATCTAAGGCTGCCAAATCTTCCATAGGTAGAAAATAATGTTGTGAGATCTCATACCTTAGGTGGCTCCCACTACAATACTTTGTTCACTTATGGAGTTTGTTGATCGAGAACAAATTCTAACATTCATGCATCAAATAAAAAGTCTCTTTAAGTCAAATCAAAGGAAAGGAATTTGGTTAAGTCCAACTAGCTCATTAACATCCATTGGGGTCTCAATGGGTAGAAAAATAATTCCTTCTCAATCAACAAACTTACAAATGAACAAAGTATTGTTCACTTGTAAAGTTTGTTGATTGAGAAGCAATTCTATCTTTCATGCATTAAATAGAAAGTCTCTTTAAATAAAATCAAATGCAAGCAATTTCAATTGGCTAAGTCCAAATAGCTCATTAACATCCATTAGGGTCTCAATGAGTAGAAAAACATGATATATTGTATATATTCAACTCTTATGGTTGAAAGAGGCTTGCAACAATACTTTGTAGAGCACTCCAATCCTTGCTAAAAAAGCCAAGCTTAGACTTGGTTAGAAAGAAAATTCCACCTAATAAAATAAAATGCTTGTTTCCATATACAAACACACACACACACACACACACACACACACACACACACACACAGGATTGATAGTTGAGATTATTTCATTTGGGTTGTATAAATAGCTATAAGAAGTCGAGACTACGAGATTGAATTCCTTCATGAAGAAAATTGTTTAATTAAGTGTTGTACTTTCTTATACCATTAATATATAATTGCTCTGAGTTTCTATAGTCAATAGATGTTTTTGTATGTGCAAACTGTTATGACTCAGGTTTATTCCTTAGAAGTTATTGAAGATAGAATGGCCCGAGGTAACCACAAACCAATATTTTAGACTCAAGTTCTAGCCAACCTAAGTCGAGAGAGGGCTCTCTCTTTATAATTTAACTTTGTTTGAATATTATTTCAGGCTAGTTCTTAATGCTTAAGGAATTTGTTTTGATTCGATTGGTGGAATTAAGGAAACAGATGGGCAGAGTAGGTATTTAGGCCATTGGGCTATGGAGTCAAGTAGGAAAGGGTTTTCAGGATTTGATTAATCATTGAGGTAAGAGTTCACAAGGCAAGCTGGCACAACAAGGACAAATTTGAAGGTCTCAATGGATGAAAATCTTAACTAGGGCCAAGGGCAATGAAGAATCCTTAAAAGGGATTAAGATGAAGAAGGGAGGTTTGGCAAATAGCAAGGGAAATTAAGAATCCTATACTAGGGGCCAATAGAGGGAATGAATTGCAGAAGTAAGGGAGCAACTAAGAATTCCCAAACTTAAGCAATTTAGTAGAAAACATTAAATTAGAAAACAGTTAAAACAGAGAGAACTTAAGCTAATTCTGATGATATTACTCCTTGTTTGCTTTTAAGAATTATAAGAAACACATATGAAATTTCATAACATAAAGGAAAACAATAATCAAACTCAGAGAAGTGATACTTATTTTTTTCCCACAGTGCACATGAATCGAGTGAAATGTCCTCAACTTTATTTAATCCAGTAAACCAGTCCAGCCTTGATTACAATATCTCCTTTAGCTCAAAACAAAAAGTCTACAAAAATGCTTTTTAATCCACCCTAATTACTTCAATTTATGAATTATTTATACAAAAATTAATACAAAATATCTCATAACTATATGAGATTTATTTTAGGAAACAAAAGCTATCTTCCACAGGAAGATAGAGACAGATGGAAAACAGATTGTTTGCTGTCCCTTTATTTGTGAATGTGCTGGATACTGGAAATCGGATTTAGCTCTTGCAGTTGCCTCAATATTTATGTGCTGCACTTCACTCTCATATTAACCTACTAATACTCTTTACCTCTGTTGTTTCATCCTTGCATCTTGTATTACTAGAATTTACCATGGTAAACATCTTTTACTACACAGATTTATTATAGTAAGCTTATAGTAAATTAGTCAAACTGGTCCACCATTCGTTATCTGGTAATTTCATCTTGATGATCTTCTTGTAAACTTCATCGGCTTCTATGTACTTAGCAAAATTGGGTTTGCTGGTGAATAGATATTTTACTTCATGTTCTATGTAAAATAGATTCTCCAAGCCATCATAAAGTACCTTTACTGTAGGTAAAGCTTTTACTCCTGAAGAACTTGCTTGGCCCCTGGCTTGTTTGTTTAATCTGTTGAAATAGTCTTCCTATGTCATTAACTTGTTGTGTATAACCAGTGGACTAGGAAGGCCTTTCTCTCTCAAAATGCCATATTTCAACATGAAGCTATCTATGTCTGCTTGAATACTCTGACACCTTTTCTCTAACTTAAGCATTAAGTTCCTTTTAGTAAGAACTTTCTTTATTTCAATAATAGTAGTTGTTTTATCCTCAATCTCTAACTCGTCTAGCTAGTACGTGTTTCTGCTGTTCAAAAAATCAATCAACTGATTTGCCTCTTCATGTTAATCTTCCAGTTCTTCTTTAGTCTTCTGTATAGCTTCCATAGCTACTTTAATTAATTCAGTATGTTCAAAAATTACCTGGATAGAAGGCCAAATATCATTGATGGAATCAATGATATTGGTCCACAATATATTTTTCATGTCTCCCAATGGTTTTGTTAATGTCAAATCCTTCTCCAAGACTCTGATTCTTTCCTCCATCCTTCGTTTATTTTCTTTCTTCTTCTTTATTCTGAATTTGTGCAAGCTCGTAGTTTGTTTCCAAAATTGTCATTTGTTCTCTGAGATTTTTCAATTATGTGGCCTGGATACTCATTTGTTCCATGGCTTTAATCAATTCATTTATTTTTTTCTGTTGATGTCCTTGCACAGGTTGATGTACCTGTGGTTGAAATAGTCCCTGCTATTGGCAATGTTGTCACTGGTGGAAGTGTTGGTGCCAAGAAAGTTGCCAAAGTGGAGGGTATTGTTATAGAAACTATAGGTATGATAATCTGAGGAGCGGTGGCCAGATCACTCTGCTTAGACCGTATTGCTTTCTCCAATTATTTCTCAGTTTCTTTTAACTGATCATTTAACTTAAGGACTAAGTCCATAAGTTCTTCCTCCTTTTACTTCTCTATAACTTCTACAGTTTGAGGATGGTCGAGAGGAGGGACCTTGAGCTTCTTCTTCAGTGTAGCTATATCATCATTTTTCTTTTTAATCAACTGATCCGCTGCTTTGACATCCTTGGGATCATGTCCCAACTCTATCACCAAGTCTTCTAAAGCTTTTATCTTGGTGTCTTTAACCTGAGAGGAGGCCTTTTCCAGTTGAAGATGTGCAGAGGTATTGTTTAATGAGTTCTGCAATTGATGTGCTGTGATGGCCTTATTAGTCAATGTAGAATATACCATCTCACCAGTTTGTTAGTGAAATTCTATTTGGTCAATAGGATGAATATCCTTTGCCAAAACTTCAAAATAAGTCTTTAAATAATCAGCCATGGATCTTGGCTATTGCAAATTTGGCTTGAGGAAGCTCATTTTCATTTTTCCTTCCTTTATATTAAGCGCCGACATCAGACTTGTCTGGTTGGTTGGAGCCATTCTAAGATAGTGAGCATAGATCCGAGCTTTCAATTTCTCATTCCTTGCTTTAATTTCTTTATATTTTCCTTTTATGTCCTAGCTTTGTCCTGAAGGAGATCTCAATGAAGACACCTCTATGCTCTATTGTCTTTCCAATGCTTGTATCTGTGAAGTAGATGGTGTCCCTCTTGATGGAATGGTTTGCATGCTATCACTCCTTTCGACTACTGTGTCACTTTCTGTTTCTTCAAGAAATTCCTGTTCAGACAGGGGATTCAACCTTTGCTTTTTGCATAGGTTTGGTCAATGGGCACAGTAGAAGGAGTGGCCTCCTCTCGGTTTCCCTTTGGATTTTTCTCCTCATTTAGTGGAGTCTGCAAAATGGGAGGATTGCTCATGTTTGGTTTTGTTTGATCTAGCTCCTCTGAAATTTCTGGTTGCTTTGAATCTTCTGCCTGTTCTGATGACTTTTGTTGCTCTGATGGCTGTGTGCTATGTTCCTGTGACTACTTCTGTGATGAAATTTCTCTAGACACCTGTACAAATGAATCTTCATCAAGCCTTCTTTCTAAATCCACCAATACATTGTCAACTGCAACTTGTGTGCTATCTTGATCTACTAGAGTGCCTTCCACCCATTCAGATTGATTGTCATATTGTTCAATTTCTGGGATCCTATGATGGATATAAGGAGATAGCTTCTTTTTCTGCCTTCTGTTACAAATGAAGCTGTGGGGGTCATAGGTCCAGATGAAACTTTGTTTTAATCTCAATCTTTGGAGGGTTTCATCTGCCTCCTTTCCTGCTTCTCTATTATTGCAAATAATATGGGCCTAGATGATCTTTTATTCTTAGCTGGGCCTTCTTCTTGGTTTTGACAAAGTGAATCTCATTAGAATTGATCATTTGTCTGTAGTACTCCAGAGCAAATAATCACATGGGGAGATATCTAGGTAATTTGTAAGGAGGCAGCCCAAACCCACAAATTCTGATTTCAGTATGGTTTTGGTACAAGTACCAATCCCCTACTTTGTATTGTTTGGACAGCTAGAGAACCCTCTTGATTTCTGCATTGATTTTGGGAGGGGGACTTCCTAATAACATTGTAGTCACTGGATGTACAAATAGGTCAATAAAATCTGTGTATGGATAGTGAGAAGAACTAGACCTGTGGAATAAAGAGATCCAAAAGATGACAGATCCAGGATTCCCTCTAGTATCAAGTTTTTGGACAAAGAAGGGAAATTTATCAGTTTGGTAGTAGAGAAACAAATGATACATGACTAATCTCATAAATAGATCATGCATTTTATCTGCGATGAATTTTGCATAATCAAACTTGACTGCAAGAGGTTGACCAGGGGTAAAAATAGACATGTAGGCAAAAATAATCTCATCTACATATTCATTAGTGGTAAAACCTAAAATGCATGATATCATTGTTGTGATACATTTTCCCAGATCAGAAAAGATGATTGACATGTAAGGAGGGGGTCTTTTGGCATGAGCCTTTCTTCAGCAACGAAAGTCTGGAGGATTTAGGTACTTCTGGAACTAGATAGCTTAGAGAATCTTTCAAGCAAATCAACAATGGTAAGGGGGGTAAGGTCTTGGCCAGGTTATAACTGTAACATTTCATTTATGGATTCAGTAGTGATAGTAAACAAGACTTTCTGGTCTGGGGACATTACAGCTCTCATGATACTCATGATAGGGTCATATTTTGCATGGTAGTAGTCAATAATTTCTGGGAAGACATGAACACTGGGGAATTTATATTTGGGCAGGTTTGATTCCCAGAGGCCTATCTTATCTGCATGGTTCAAATAGTTATCTCGGTGTCTGCAATGCAATTTCAAAGGGGATTATTCAAAGGTGAGGTCTTTTATCTGAAAATCTTTGTCAGCCAGGGAAAGATGGTCTAAATCACTGTGGGGGGTGGTAACTGGCATGACATTTAAGGAAACTGGGGCGTCCATCCTTGGTTCTTGTGGATTCAAGGACGATAGTAGGGGGTTTCAGGGAACTATGGAAAACTGGGTCATCTCAGAGAGTTTCAAGACTGTCAAAGAACTTAATTGCACTAAATTACTTAATTTTTAATGCAATTTAGCTTAGGTTCAGTATGAAAACAAGGTTTTTAAGTTGAAAACGGGGTAAATACCCGGTGTTGGTTGTAAGAATGGGTTAATGGCACTGTTGCAATGTTCGCAGGGAGAGCACAGTTTCTCAATGTAATCTGGAGTTCAGCAGCTTTTGGAGGTTGACGGTTGGAAGCAGGTTGACAGTTTGTACATACTCTGTGTGTGCATGGAGAACATAGGGTTCTTTTCTTGGTAAAACAAAGTTAATGAATATTTTTGGTTTTATTTGCAAAGTCAATGATTTTGGCGGGTATAATGGAAAAGCGACAGTTGGTGCCAACTGACGGAGGTGACGTTTTGTCGTTTAGGGAGGGTGGTAAGTGGAATCTATCGCACTGCTTTTGAGGGCTTGGTGGTATTGGGAGAGGTTTGCCCGATGCCATTCATCAGGCGACACATAGCGGTAGGGTGAATAGTAAAACTGCTCACATCAGGCGGGCAAAGGTCAGCATCAGAGGTCGCCTGATATGAGCGTCGGCCGTTAGATCTGAAGGGGTCAGATCGTATGGTGATCGGGGCAATGATTTAATCAGGAGTTAATGGAGGGGCCCGACGAGATAATAACTATGGATTAGGGATATTTAATGACGTTGGGGATGATTTGATTGGAGGATGGTTATTAATTAATCACAATTTGATTAATCAATCCCTTTTAACACGGCGGAGGGTTATGGTTCTTAATTAATCGCAGATCAATTAATTAATCCAACTAATTATTTTATTATGGTTTATATTTCAAACCATCGGGGCGAGATACTAACATATGGAATTTTAATAATATATATGGGAAAGGGGTGTATTTTCGAGATTTAAATACATAAATAGAATTAGACGTTAATATGAAAATGGAAATGGAAACGCGCTAAGTAAAATGCTTTTGAAATATATTGACATTTTAGCATTTGAACATCATAACTTAGGCTTAAGTGCATTTGTGGCTTTTTATATGGGGGTAATTAATTTTCCTAGGCAAATAGTGATTTTACCTTAGGAAAAGGGGTTTTTATGGAAAATAAATGAATGATGGAGGGGGTGAATGTTGATAAGGGGGTTTTAGTACTTAGACCTTATAAGTTATTGGGAT
>APFE031011109.1:0-10460 GCA_000404065.3 Pinus taeda
ACACCATTGAAATTTCACAAATATCCATCCAAAACAGTTGGCCTATATGGTCAAAGTTCCCTATTGAATAAAATCAAATTTTAAAGGATTAAAAATAAAAAATTTAACTGTGAAATCATATCAATATGGATTTTTAAAATTATTTATGAATTTGTAATTTGATAAAGTTGAATATAGAGTTAATTCAAAATTTGACTATGAAATCATATTTTTAAAATTATTTATGAATTTGTAATTTGATACAGTTAAATATAGAGTTAATTCAAAATGTGACCATGAAATCATATCAATATGAAATTTTAAAATTATTTATGAATTTGTAATTTGATAAAGAAATGCAAACGAGAACAAAGGGAAAAACCAAAACACAAAAGAAAATAATAATAAAAAATAGATAATTCTATAAAAACCTAACTTAATCTCGTGATCATTCTATAAAAGCCGAACTCCATATTGCGAGCTTAGTCTGTATATAGAATATCAAAGAAAAAACTGTCACAAATAAAACATTGTTGCAACCTCTTTGCTTAAGCATGTTTATAGTGACCATGTTCCAACACAGCGATACGATATGAAAGGTAGAACCCTTACAACAAAGAGGGTAGTTCGATACGGAAGTGGATTATGGCGATTATGTCCATAGATTGCATGGATATGATGCAGCAACATTCTATGGAAATGATACAACAGCATTAATTTGAAGAAATCTGAGAATGAGAATGGCAGTAATGGCTTCTTCTGCCATGGTGCCTTTTTGGCGTCTCCGCCTACTTGATTGGCAATGCGGTTTAATCTCCCTTTTTCGAAGTCTAACTGGAAATCACGAAGCAGACAGGTGTACAAATTCAAATTTAAATCCATGGTGGGTTTAAAAAATTCAAAATCCAAATTGAGCCTACTGACATAAGATATCCATCAAGATTGTATATAGCAATTAGTATCCATCCATTATGATGAACTCATGGATCCATAAAATGGCATGTACATATCAAAATCATCAATCCGACCCCATATCATCCATAGCGTGACTGCACTATGGATGAATACAAACTATCTGTAAGTATAATCAAAAGACATGCGGGCTTTTCCGACTTCAACAACGGATCTTACTGTCTAGGGAAACAGATGGAGGTGGCCCCCACTGACCACGTCAACTAGGTTTAGCAACCTACAATCGAGATAAGCTCGGCCTTCTTCAACTAGTACTGCACTCCTTGGGTTGTCTCTACTGTTTGTGCCTCAATGCATGTGCAGAAGATGTGTGTGAGGGTGAAAGACTGGGAGAAAGATCGTACAAAAACACAAACCTCCACACTCCCACACCTCATCCCGCACACTAAGAGCTTTGGGATTCTGTTGACTAAGCTTAAGTTGTGGATTATGTTGATCCAAGTGATGGTGTCAAATTATGCCATTACGGATGAACCAAAGGAAGTTCCTTTTTCTAGGAATGATCTAGATGTTCCACCCCCAACGGCATCTCAAATGAAAGAATATACGTGAATGAAAGCCTTGAGCAATATATAAGTGAACATGGTGGAAAAAGCGATCAATGAAAGGTACTATCCGTCTGTGTTATCTCTTGATTTGTTTGCGAGTTTGATTTATTTACTTGATGGCCAACAACTACCAAGGCAGGGTGGTCCAACGGCCATTTGGTAGCAGGCAATAGCTTTGGGTATTAATAATGGAAGAACTAGAATGTCGTTGTAAGTTAGTCGTTAATAAAGGGAAGAACTAGAATGTCGTTGTAAGTTAGTCGTTTTGTTGTTTGTAGTCAATAGGCACTTAAGAAGTCTTTTAGTTTGGTTTTTTCGGCTAGTATGTCAAACTTTTGTGGTCATGGAGCAAGAATGTCTCATCTTGAGTATGTGGTAATCAATTATGTCTACCCACTCGCATTCGTATGACCTACCAACCAACATAACCTTTTATCTTAATGGACTAGCTCCTTGGATTTAAGTTATGTGCCTTGTTGTGTTGCCACCTAGCCTTATTGGAAGAAATAATTTGAAATCTTATATTTTGATACAGAGCATTGGCCCCCGAAAAATCGTACATCATAAATCGTGGCAATCGTTTATCGATCTCCCACACTCCCACTACTCTACACACTCCATCCCCGAACTATATTACATTAATGTACTAAGGGAGGGAGGCGAAAAAATCGTACATCATAAATCATGGCAATAGTTTATCGATCTCCCACACTCCCACTGCTCTGCACACTTCATCCCCGAACTGTATTACATTAATGTACTAGAGGAGGGAGGTCAGTAGTTGTGTGGCCTCCTTACGTGGACATGCAATGACACTTGGCTAGCCGAATAGGTCGTGCGACACCTGTCCATCTCACTCCTCCACATGTCTCCTTCACATTATGGAGTCCACCTCCATGTCTTTTCGTTGTTTAGGGTTATTGTATGGGCCAATTTTGTACCTTGTTTGCCTCCTCGTTCATTGTTTTCTAGGCCTGAAACCTATACGTTTTTCTTTGTTGGTTCCTGTGTGTGAGGTGTTCATATCTGGTGCATTGAACGTTCATTTCTCGCGCGTAATGATATGTTGTTTGGCTATAGAGTTATGTTGTTCAATTGTAGAGGTGTGTTGTTCGAGCATAGAGGTGGGGTGTGGGCACAATAAAGGTTTTAGGTTCTTAGGTGGCATGGCATTGTTGCAGGGTTCTATGTCGTCAACTGTGGTTCGAAATTGGAGTGAACTTTGTTCAATTTCTCTCACTCGCTCGACCCTATTTGACCCGACACTAGACACAATGGTCGGTTCGCTGCAGCAGACATTTGGAGCTTGGAATTGTCGTTCTTTGGTATGATTCTTCGTCATGCCAACCATACCTGCAACTGTGTTTGTCAACACATCGATTTTCTCAGTATTCACACCATTCTATGGCTTATGTGGGTTATTTTGTGGCTTTTGTGGCTTCTGTCGATGTAGGGTTTTTCTGTGGCTTCAACTAGTGGCTTATGTGGCTTAGGTTGAGATAAAATTTGGGGGGTTTTCCACTAGTTAAAGAGTTCTATGGGATATTTGGGATTTGGGGTTTTCTGTGGCTTCTATGGGTTATTATGTGGATTTTGTGGCATCTGTGGATGTAAAGGTTTTTGTATGGCTTCAATTAGTGGCTTTTGTGGCTTAAGTTGACATAAAATTTGGGGGTTTTCCACTCCTTAAAGGGTTTTATGGGATATTTGGGAGTTGGGGATTTTCTATGGCTTCTGTGGGTTATTATGTGGCTTTTGTGGCTTTTGTAGATGCAGGGCTTTTTTCGTGGCTTTTGTGGCTGCAAAAATTGGCGCCTTTTGTGACTTCGGTTGAGATAAAATTTGGGGGTTTTCCACTGGTTAAAGGGTTTTAAGGGATATTTGGGATTTAGATATTTTCTGACTTATGTGGGTTATTATGTGGCTTTTGTGGCTTCTGTGGATGCATGGTTTTTCCGTGGCTTCTGTGGATGCATGGTTTTTCCGTGGCTTCTGTGGCTGCCAAAATTAGTGGCTTTTTTTCCTTCTGTGACTTAGGTTGAGATAAAATTTGGGGGTTTTCCATGGTTGAAAGGGTTTTATGGGATATTTGGGATTTGGGGTTTTTCAATGGCTTTTTTGGGTTATTATGTGGCTTTTGTAGATGTAGGGTTCTTCTATGGCTTATGTGGTTGCCAAAATTGGTGGCTTCTATGGCTTTTGTGGCTTAGGTTGAGATAAAATTTGGGGGTTTTCCATTGGTTAAAGGGTTCTAAGGGATATTTGGGATTTGGGGTTTTTTTTGTGGCTTCTGTGGGTTATTATGTGGCTTCTGTGGATGTGGGGTTTTTTTGTGGGTTCTATGGCTGCCATAATTGGTGGCTTCTATTATCGCTGAAAAGATTTCAAAGAAAAAGGGTAAGGTAAGGAAGAATTGGTCTTTGTCATTCTCATTGTTTCTTTTAAGGAGTCTAAAACATAGGATAGAGTCTTGTTCCCTTTATTAAATATGGTCAACAATCCTGTTTTACCCACCATTGGTCCCACATTTATTCAAAGTGTCATGTGTTAAGGCTATTTCAAAAATTACATGCGCTATGAAATCAACTAGGAGTTTTCGTAGTGCAAACTCACAAAAATACACTATGTGCACTACGAAAACACCTAGACAGTGTCGTAACTAGGAGATTTCATAGCGCAAAACACAGAATTTACACTGGTTGCACTATGAAATCAGGGCTTTGTGCCAGATCTTGTCTAACTATCTTTTCCATCAAAATTCGTTAATTTTTCATCACCATGTGTCAGTCCTTGAACCATGCCCATCACATGCAGCCATTCATTCTCATTATTAGATTCATTAGATGTCTTGTACGCATTCTTTCAAATTTCCAAAAGTAAGGTGAGGTGAGTTAGTCTTGGTTTTTCCCATGTTTCTTTCATGCATAAGAAGACAATTGGTAAGCTTGAAGATGACACTCATCAAAACTTTTTGAAAGCTCAAGCAAGGCAGTGTTCAAACCATACAGTGCAGGTTTATCTTCAAGTTTCCTTGCAGGGATTTCATAGACATGTCTGAAGAAAGGAAAAATCACAGATCATGCCAGTGTCTTAGACCTGAGCCTGAAGGCTTAGATGTTCTCACGAGGAATAGAGAGGTTGAAGAAGCATTCAAATAGGTAGGCTGCTAGAGGTTTTGTGAAAAACTCCAAAGAGGTCACAGTCAAATAACCAAGGATTTTGCCTTTAATTTCATCGGTTTGAATTCAAAAGTTGGAGTGCTAGAAATACCAATATCTCCTGAGGTCATATCTGCAGTCAAAGAAGAAGAAGGTTCAGATCAAGGAAGTGGTACAAGAGCAGTCTATTGATAAAACAGTCAAAAGAAGAGTAACTAGAAGTCAATTAGCCAAGGAAAAGGGGAAGACAGTGATTGTTGATGAAAGCTCAGCTTCAAAGGGAAGTTTGAATGATCTCCTCCACACCATCTACATAGAAGGGACTCCTCTGGTCCAAGCAAAGCTACTTGAAGCCAACAAGAACAAAACCAAAGGAGTTAAATCTTCCAAAAAGCTTCAATTGGATGACCAAGTCTCAGAGTTTGTTTTCAAGCCAAGAAGGCCTGTGACTAGGCATTTAAGAAAATTACAAGAGGCAAAGCCAGAGGTAAGTGAGATAGATTGAGGACCTACAAATTCAATTGATCAAACCAGGAGGACAATCTCAACATAAAAGAACCGGGCAGTAAATAATTGGAGCCTTAACACAATTTTGGTTAGAACATTCCCTTTTTGAAGCTGTTTATGGAAGAATTATGTCAAAGATATG
Organism: Pinus taeda; assembly: GCA_000404065.3. Lineage (NCBI taxonomy): Eukaryota > Viridiplantae > Streptophyta > Pinopsida > Pinales > Pinaceae > Pinus > Pinus taeda. The sequence goes on from APFE031011109.1 coordinate 5,307, forward strand.
TGGCCTATTGGCATAAGATGAAGCTGTGAAGAAATCACAAGAAGAATAATTTTTGATAAAAAGCTGTGTTTTTTTATTCGCACAGCAGTTTCGTAGCGCGCTACGAAACTGCTGTAGCTGCACATCATGATTTTGTGGGCCAATTTTGAGAAGAAAAAGGAACCCTTCTTGAATATGGGTTGCTGCAAATGATTACTAATAGGTTTTGAACATCAAACAAGGGAAAAACAAGGAAAGGAAAGACATTTATGAACTCCAAACTTTATCAGTCAACTTATGAGTCAAACTGTCATCTTGTTTTAGAAGTCAACTTCCAAGGAGATTCCTGAACAGCTGAGAACTCAATTTTGAAAACTGAAAGAGGCTTTTCTTCCTAACAAACCAAACTACAAAAACCTCTTTCATTTTCTTCAAATTCATTCTGAGGCGGGAGTAATTTATGGTTAAACTTGCGCTACGAAACTACTATAGGTGCAATTTTTTCACAAGCATATTTCTCCTGCTTTACACCTGTTTTTCAAAGACACATTTTGGGCGGTAGGAAAGGTGTTTCAAAAACTATAGAGAGGTTTTTTTTCAACATTGATTGGTGCACAAAAGCCTCCTTCATTTTTTCCAAATACATTTTTTATGAGAAGTTATGAGCTCTGTCCCAAGACCTATTTTTCAGCCAAAACAGGGCAAGGAACAGTCTCCTAGTTTCTAGGAACAGTAAAAGAATGAGTCATCAAGAGCCAGCTGGAGGATTATGAGCACCATAAAGTTTGAATTCATGGAGTTAGAGGTGTCAAAGGAGTATTTAATTCTTAGATAAGGTCGTTTTAATCATAATGAGGAGTTACACTCCTAATTGTTTTAGGTCTCTAAAACTGCCAGTTAATAGTCAATTACATTAAATAGTTAGTTTTAAGTGCCAATAGGTGTCAGGTCAGGTATAATTCGAATTCTTCTCATCCTAGAGGAAGGAATATCAGTTATGTAAAGAGTTCTATATATAGGAGAAGATCTGATGTACAAAGGGTTGGAAATTTTCAGAGAAAGACTGATATTGTGCCATTGTAGAAGATTATGTTTTTATGAATGCAGACTTTGGCTTTACTTCTCAGGATTCAGAAGGAGTTCAATGATGGCTTGTTTATGTTTGTCCTTATTTTGTTATGTGCAGTAGTATGAATGTATGATACTTAGAACTCATTGACATGCTCTAACTTCCTTCATACATTTATGGACTGTGTTTTCCTACATGTCTCTATGTGTTAACTTATATATTGAATTGTTGATGCCCTGACTTCCATGTTTAGTTGATACTGTTATCATACTAAGCTTTTTTGACTCCATAAGCCCAATGGATGTTTATTGATTGGGTTTCAACCACTTACACTTATTCATTTGTTTAATAGAGTTAGCCATCTAATCCATTATCAATATCATTAATCCTTTGAGAGAGCCCTCTCAGGTTGAGGAGGCTAAGCCTCAGCCAAAAGTAGGTTTGAAAGAGTTACACAAGGCCTTCCTAATCAACAGCATATCAAGCCAAGGTTTTGTGATAACATTTTGGTGTGTCTGCTAGGAGCCTGAAGTCTATTCATTCCCGAAATTAAGAAGCTGAACTTCTGAAGGTAGCAGGAGCTCAAACATCGTTTTGAGGCTGTAAAACTACCTTGGCGACTCCACACATCGAATAACAAATTGGAAGGTGACTCCACTGCTAGAAGATTAGTAGCTTGATGAAGTTTCAAGATGAGTTCCACTGAAAGAATGAATGCCAGGTATGCCCCTATGAATCAGTCTCATATCCCTGGTTTTCCAAATCCTATGCCAAAGGTTGATTGGTTAGATGATCTTCCAATATTCAAAGATGAAAAGAAAGACAATGCTGCTCTTCATTTGGTTAGGTTCCATATGCATGTATGCAGTCTTAAGGTTCATTTCCCAGAAGATTGTCTCATGAAGATGTTTATGACCACTTTAGAAGGAAAAACATGGTCTTGGTATAAAAGTTTGGAAAATGGTTCAATATATTCGCTTTCTAGTTTTCATGATGAATTCTATGAGATGTATAAAGAATGTCATCCTTCCTTATTGTTGCTCAAAGATTGTTGTAGACATTCTTTAAGTCTTATTCAATACTTGGAGGATTGTTATGGTGATGATGAATTTATGGATGAAGAAATTTTAGAGGCTCTCCATAACAATGCATTTCAACACCAAGAAGAAAGTATAACATCCCATGAAATGCAACATGAAAATCAGCAGGGGTTTACTTATGAAAACCATGTTCAATCCTCTGATATTGATGTAGAGGTGTAGCAATATTCTCAATCTTCGAATCATAAAGAGTGTGAAATTGATTGCAAACCCCATCAAGAAGTACTGGAAGATAGCTTTTATAATCTTCAGGCAGAGGAAAAGGTCGTTCAATTTTGTGATTCCTTGCAGTAGCTTACATCAATGAATGATCATAATAAGGAGGAAAATTACATTGTTTGTGGGAATCATTCGGAAAAGCAGTTGGATAGCACATCAAAGGAATTTTGTGTGGCTGAGGATCAGTTGTCCGAAGAGATAGAATGTTATGATGATTATCAAAATAACCATGTTTTCTTTGACCCTATAAATGAATACATGGCAAAGTTTTGCACATCAGTATTTCATTTTCATTTGCATTATGAAGATCACATACATTATAAGCTAATTTGGTCATCTCACTATCATGGTTATTTTGAGGTTGAATGCAGTCAAGGGCCTCAAATATCAAATAAGACAAATGATTGGCTACATTGGAAATTTCAAATTGATTGAGCTGAAAGAAGTTTGAAATTGATAGGGTAGGTAGGTAGAACAATGCAAATAAGCTCAGAGTAGGTTGACTGAGCATCTGTTTCAGTAGGTGCAGTTGGAATTATTCGTTCAACAATCACTAAAGGCTTGAGGAGAAAATTGCGCAGAAATTCAAAGTTTTCTTCTAGAGGATGGATAGCGGCACTGGAGCTACAGGTTCTTAGTGTACCACAAGGGCACACTATCCCAAGTGGAGCCACTGTTAGCACTATAAAACTTCCTTAAAAAAATTTGGACAACTTACATGGTTTCTCAATTCTTGTATCAGTCATGGTCAAGTCATGGTCAAGTCATGTTCAAATCATTTTTATGTTTTAGAGTCTAAGTCATAGGGTTAGAGTCTCATGTCCATCTTCAAATAAAGTTTGATAGCCTCATGCCATGTCCTAGAAGCCTCACCATGTGTTTAGAAGTCATATCTCACATGATATTGGAGAAATTTAAAAACTAGCTATGAATCCACATTTTCATAGCGCGGACAGTGTAAAAATCCTATTTTGCGCTACGAAACCCCTGTAGCAGCCTGTTTTAGCAGAAAAAGCTGTTTTAAGTAGTCAACTTCCCGAAGGTCTCCAGAGAAACTGAAAGAATATTTTGGAAAATTGAAAGAGGTTTTTATTCCTAACATGCTGAACTAGAAAAAACTCTTTCAGTTTCTTCAAATTAATTATGAGCTGGGAGAAATGGGTGATTAAACTTGCGCTACGAAACTGCTGTAGGTGCAAGTTTTTCACAAGCATATTTCTCTTTTTGACACCTTTTTTTCAATGACACATTCTGGGCGGTAGGGAAGGTTTTTCAAAAAACCAAAAGAGGTTTTTGTTCAGAATGAATTGGTTCACAAAAGCCTCCTCCAGTTTTTCTAAATACGTTTTTTGTGAGAAGTTATGAGCTCTGTCCCAAGACCTATTTTTCAGCCAGAACATAAGCTTATATCTCATGTCATCTTCACATTGCAGAGATAGCTAAAAGGTTAGGTTTGTTAATAATCTCAGATGGAGTATATGCTCATATTGTCTTTGGTGAGAAGCAATTCATTCCAATGGGATTCTTTGCATCAACTATACCAGTAATTACTCTTGGGAGCACTGTGGAAACAACAAATATGAAGGAGAAGTTAACAAGGCTCGCTACATGCCACATAATTCATTTTGTCATTGCAATGAAGACAGTGAGCTCAGATGTTTATGTGTATGATTATAGCAAGCATCCATCAAAGGCTCCTCAAGAAAGGGTTTGCAATCCTGAATTGATATTGAAAGGTCATTCTAATGAAGGATATGGTTTGACATGGAGTCCTCTAAAAGAAGGTCACATACTAAGTGGTTCAAACGATGCACAATATGCTTGTGGGATATAAACGCTGCATTTGGAAAGAAAGTGCTTGAGGCCAATAAAATAGTTAAAGGTTCATGAGGGAGAAGTTGAAGATGTTTCATGGCATTTCAAGGATGAATACTTTTTTGGCTCTGTTGGAAATGATTGCCATTTTCTCATATGGGACATGCGTACACCTGCACCTAACAAGCCTCAACAATCAGTTGTAATTCATCAAAGTGAGGTTAACTCTTTGGCCCTTAATCCATTCAATGAGTGGCTGTTGAGAAAATAAATCCCAAGACAGTCAGAGTTTGGTATTGAAACTGTGATTTTTGGAACAACTCAGCAGTTTGAAACCCCTGAAGCAGCCTGTTTTAGCAAACAAACTGTTTTTACTAGTTAAATTACAGAAGCTTTCCTGAGCAGCTGAGAACTCAATTTTGCAAACGGAAAGCGGTTTTTCTTCCTAACATGCTGCACTACAAAAACCTCTTTCAGTTTCTTCAAATCCATTATGAGTGGGAGAAATGAAGGACCAAACTTGCGCTACGAAACTGCTGTAGGTGCAGTTTTTCACAGGCATATTTCTCTGTTTTACACCTGTTTTTCAAAGGCACATTTTGGGCGATAGGAAAGGTGTTTCAAAAAACCAATAGAGGTTTTTGTTCAACACATGTTGTTTCACAAAAACCTCCTTCAGGTTTTCCAAATACATTTTTTATCAGAAGTTATGAGCTCTGTCCCAAGACCCACTTTTCAGCCAGAACAGAGCAAGGGACAGTCTCCTAGTTTCTAGGAACATCAAGGATCGATTCTGGACAGCTGGAGAAGTATTTTAAAAAACCAAGAGAGGTTTTTGTTCTAGACATCCTGGACTATAAAAAACTCCTTCAGTTTCGAAAAATGTGTCATGGATGAGGAGATAAAGGCTCTATCCCACGTGCCATTTTCAGGGATCCTAAACCTAAAAACATGGAAACATGTTCCCTAATT